>JAPMOQ010023314.1:7368480-7384904 GCA_026543055.1 Argiope trifasciata | reverse complement strand
GGAAAATTGAATTAGAATTAGAATGCGTTAAATTATAACATCCTTCTAAATCAAAATAAATAAATAAAATACGACATTTCTATTCATACTTATTTCCCCTGATATTCTGTTTGATTTAATTCATTTGCTTTCTTTCTTCGTTTAATTTTTAAAAATTAGAATGTGGGGACCTTTATAAACCTGCTTATAATACAATTTTTTTTTTTTTTTTTTTTTTTTTAGGTTTCAAGCTACGAAATGACTGCCTTCAACATCTGGACAAAAAACCGCCATTTTCTCTTCAGATTGAACTAATAATAATAATGTTTATTCTCTCATTTATCACTTCTTAATAGCAGCAAATGTTTTCCTCTCCTGCTCTCAGAGAAAGGACTATTTTTTTTTTTTTTTGTCTTCATAAAGAAAAATTACACTTGGCGCGGAGTCAGCTGAATTCTGTAGGAAACCGGATTAGGATAATTAAAATATATGAAAATAAAACGGGTAAACCATGAAAAAAAGCAGACTAAAATGGAATAAACAGCTTATTTCTTCAAGAAATGGTCATTAACACATGTTTGATTCGGGACAGCTTAAACCGTGCTTCAAAGACTTGCCGCCTAACAAACGTGGCACGCTTCCTTTTGCTTCTCTTGCAGTTTCCTGGGGTTCTTTGATACCGACAAATTGTCGGTAAATTAGGAAATCAAACCCAGAAAACTGCAATGGAGGGAAAGGGCCCCCCTTTGGAAGATGTACAGATAGTAGGAAAACAGTTTTATACTTATCACTTTTGAGAAGTTTCTGTATTTAATCAATAGGTCCCGGCATAAAAACTTATGGGCTGGGTCATTTCCTGGAACTGTTTATATAACAGACTTTCTCTTATGCATCAATCTGTTCATGTTCTTATGATTCATCTAGATTGGACAGAACGAATCGATTGTTACTTTTTATCGTGCTCAATCAAAAGAGTTGTCTCGTTGTCTGTAATCCAAAAGATTGTGGTTAAGGTGGTCTGGTCATATCGATGATTTGGTTTAGAAAAGGAAGTTCGTCAAATATTGGTCATTTTTAAAAAAGTGCCTAAGCTATTTGCCGAGACTGATCATTACCTATAGGAATTTAAATTTTTATGAGTGTGCATCAATGAATCTATAAAAATTATTATTTCATTTTCTCTCTAAAAAAATAGTAAAAAAAAAAAAAGAAAACGAAACTAGTAACTGCAACTGTTTATGTAGCATATGTTTGATTAGTATAAACATTATCATTCTTTACACCCACCTGTCATATGTAAAAAAACGATTGTTTACAATATCATTCTTGCTTATTGTGTATATTAAACCATTAGTACAATGGAAGAAGTCGATGAAATCGTTTTGCATACCTTACGCCAAATTGGTTGCGATGTGGATGAAATAAATAGCTTGAAAGAGTTCACAACGGAAGCGGCAATTGAAGGTGTAGTTCGTTGCCTGAAATTAATTAATCCTTCTCTTGAATTATCCCATCATGTTCCTCCTAATATGTCTGCTAGGTATAGGTTGGGTTCAACCTTAGCTCAGATATGTACTGAGCTTGGATATAAAGGAGAGATTGGTTACCAAACTTTTTTATACTCTAATGAAACTGACATAAGAAAAATATTTCTCTTCCTTTTAGAAAATTTACCTAAAGAGACTGAAAAAGCTTTAGATGAGCCTTTAAATATAACTTCTTTGATATTAAAAGAAGCCGGATCTTCTTTGACTCGAAGTTTAAATTACCCGTGGTTACCAATCTATTGTAAGAGTTCTGTTGACAATGAAGGGAAACTTTTATTAAAAAATCCATTATATTCTTTAGGGAAATTTCAACCATATCCTTTATTTAGACCATGCAATTATAATCATGTGAAAGATAAAGCTTTGTTCATGAAGCATTGTGAGAATGACTTACAATTAATTACTAAACAAGTTAAAGTTGGTCCTCAGTTATTGTCTTCTGTATTAGAGGCCAATACATTAGATTATGTCAAGCAGTGTGAAAGTGAAAAGAATCAGGATGATTTGACAACTGTTTTAAATAGAAAAGAACTGGCAGCGCAAAAGCGGGAGAAAATTAATAAAATTATCAATGAGCATTTGTTGCAAGCTATACAGCAGAGCAAGCATGTTTCTGGAAAATTTGAAGATACCCTCAAAAGTACTGTGGAGTCTCGTAGTTCTCGATTTACCCATGCATTAGAACTTCAATTTACACCTGATAAGAAAGAAACTACTTCAGTAAATGTTCCTACAGCTAAAACAGGTGACTCTGAAGAAGATATGCAGAAAAAAAGAGAAACAGAAGTCAAAGAACTTCAGCAAAAACTAGATTTGTTAACTAACAAACTTGAAAATTTGAATTTGGAAAATAAGAACTATGAATCTACATCTCAAAATGTGCTGGAGCAGATAAAGAAAGAACAAGAAACTATTGATGATCTTAAAGAGCGTTACCGTGTGAAAAAGTGTACTTTGTCTCTTTTACCTGATGCTGAAACTAATATTGAAAAATTGCAAGCTGTCATTGATGCTAGTTCTCAAAGACTAGTATCATTAGCTAATCAATGGGAACAACACAGAGTTCCATTAATTGACCAGTATAGGGAATTAAGAGAACTTTCTTCTCGTAGAGTTAATGAAACGCAACGAAAGCTAGAAGAAATAAAAATTCTTAGAGAAAAAATTAAAAGCCTTGGTGTAGAAGCTCGGCAAAAAGAAGAAATGCATAAACATTTAGTTACTGCTTATGAGAAGCTTACTAAAGATGTTAGTCGCTCAGCTTATACCCGAAGAATCATGGAAATTGTCGGAAACATTAAAAAACAAAAGGCAGAAATTGATAAGGTGTTATTAGATACCAGAAATGTACAGAAGGAAATAAATAAGTTGTCAGGCAAATTAGAAAGAACTTTTACAGTGACTGATGAGCTTATATTTAAGGATGCTAAAAAGGATGAAGCCATACGTCGAGCTTATAAATATCTTGCTGCCTTACATGAAAATTGTAATCAGTTGGTTAAAATTGTTGAAGAAACAGGTGCCATTGCTCGAGAGATTAGAGAACTGGAGGATCAGATTGAACAAGAAAATCAAAAGAAAGTCGCTGCAACATTAGAAAGAATTACTTCAGACTACAAACAAATGCAGCAAGAAAATGCATCGCTTTTAGCTCAACTTAAGTAATATTATGATTAATTGTTAAATCCAGTGTTTATGTTAGGAAAGGGAAAAAGAGCTTTCTGTGACTGTCTTATTGATTTTAAAATAATTTTTTAGGATTTTATTATTACTCCTTCTAAATATTCATCCCAGTGATTAGAATGCCAATTTTGTTTTCTATTTATGTTTTTTGGTTATAAGATTATTGAACTTAATTTTATTGTAAAAACTGTCAAGTAATTGGAAAGTATTATGTGTTATGCTATTTTTCTAGTTTAGTTTCTCATTTAATTGAATTTGTGGATTAGAATGCTCAAAGTTTTTTTACTGATATTTCATTCTTATGGGATTGCTAATGATATATTTAATAGTATTATGATTTTTTTATAATTATTTTTCACCATTTTAATTGTTGCTAGTGCTTGTTTCTTGTTGTGTATGTTATGAACTTAATTTCAAAATCTTAAAATTTATATGCTTAAACATTCTTGTTCGTGAATAAAAATGATGTTGATTATGAATTTCTCAACGTTTTATTTCTTTGAGTTTCATTTTTTATGCTTTTACATTTCAGTACTAATTATTTTAAAACTTATTAAGTGATTAAATTGAAATTTATATCAGTTCTTTTAGCATTATAGTCTTTCTATCCCATGATAATTTTTGTAATAGAATTTTTTTTTGGAGGGTATAATTTTGTTCTAATTATATTCCAGAAACTTAGTACTAATTTTTTTCTGAAACCATAAATTAAAATATCTACTCATTTTTAAAAAAAATTATAGATATTTTATTATTGTTATCTTCCACTGTCTGTCCAATGGCAAAAACTCCTTCTTCTGATTTTAAATATTTCTAGTCAATTATTATTTTTAATAATAACCAAGAGCCATAAAAAATATGTTTCACTCAAAAAAAATTTTTTTTGTAGTTCAATACACGAGGTACTTTAATTAAATTTTAACACTTAACTTTACTCAATAATTAAACACCTGCAATGGCTATTATTATTTTTTTTGTTAAGTACGTAACTCTGATATTTTGAAAGTTTTATTTAAACTTTAATTGATGTGTTGTGTTCAAGAGCTCTATTTTCTTGTGAAAATTGAGACATTGCTTACATATCTCATTATGCAACATGAAATTTTTTAATTGTAACAGTAGCTACATTTACTAACCATCTGGAAAATAAAAAATATTGACTGCTTTTAATTTAATAAAATATTTTATGCTTAATAATGTTTATTATTCCCTCACTAAATTATTTTAAGCATCAAATTGCAATTGACATGAAATCTATGTTATTTTAATAATTTGTCATCTATTTTATGTAATATTCTAATGGAGTAAAGAGCTGAACTCCTTTAGAATGTTACTTAAAACTAATTTTTAATGACACTATGATGTCATCCAACTTAAATACCTGTTTCAAATTGCACTCCAGCCTTTGCTGTAATATAATTTTCTTTTCTTATGTAAATTTTGCAGTTATTTAATAGAATATTTCTTCCTTAGTTTTTAACTATAAAAGAAAATCTCAGGATTAATGATTTTAAGAAACAATGAAAAAAAACTATCAAAATACAGAATAAAGTAAGATAACTGTAAAATTAATATTATTAAAAAGATAATTTTTAAAATTTCAAAATGTTATAGAAGCATTTTCTAAAGCAGTATTTTTTTATAGTTTATTAAAAAATATTATTGTAAATTTTTTTTTCCCAAGTTGTACTTTATTTTCTCAAAAAAGTAACTTTGTTAGTTCTAGGTATGGGTAAAACACCCATTCTCTCTTATTAGTGCTAAATATACTTAACAACGCTGTTAAAGTATTACCAATAATAAAAATTTTGATTGTATTTGCTACTTATTGTTTGTCTGAAAAAAATTATAAAGAATGCTTCTCTTATTTTTATTTATCAAGTATTTGTTTGCATGTCAAATTATCTACCATACATGGCATTGGATAAATTACTTGGAAAAACTTAAAAGAAATTGTATTATGCATTTTACAGTTTCATGGCAAACATTATGACAGTTGAAAATATTTTTAGTTTTTCATCTTGAAGCTAATTCATTAATTTACATAAAATTATTTTTTTTTTTTTTTTTTTTTTTTCAAAATAGAAATTAAAGAGAAAGTGATTAAAAAAAGTTGTAACCCCGAGAAATTTGTCATCTTAAATGTATTGATACATTAATGTGTAATAGCCTGAAAAAAGTCTTTGAAAGTAAAGTTTTTTTGGTAACCTAGATAATCAGAAGAATTCTATAAAATTATAAAACAGACCATGATCATTCCTTTCATAGTTATAATTGAAATTTTATTCTTTATTCTCTTTTGCATTTTGAAAATCCTATAGGGTCTTCAGATGGTTGACACATTCTTTTATCGGGAAAATATCAATAACAGAATTAACTATAATGTATGAATAATCAAGCATTTATGTGAATGTTTCTAATTCCCATGTCTTTTATCACATCAGGGCTTTACTTTTAAAATTAGTGGAAATTTTATCTATATGTACTGACTGATATAACAAGGTGATTACCTCCAAAATGTTTTAATTATTTTAGATTGATCTGTGTTAAATAAAAAGAAATTTGTGTGATTAGAGTTCTCAAGGATAATCTAAAAATATAAAAATACGATTCACAGCTAAAATGTATTTTATTTTTGATGTTGGAGGATAAAAATGCATAATAAAATTTTGTTCTGGTTCGATCAAGTTTGATGAAGGTAAAACTATTTTTAAAATGAATCAACCTGGGGGAAAAAAGCTTTTTTTTTTTGGCCAAATAGTACATTTTTCCACCTTGGAACATATAGTCAGTATATAAAAGATCGAATACAAATGGAAAACGAGTTCATATAGGAAAACAGTTCACATTGAGACAAGAGAGTTTTAAAATGTTATTTTTGCAACAGAAAAAAAAAAAAAAATGTACTATATGTGCAGAATGTATAATATACAATTGATATCTTGATATGCATGATTTTTTTCTGTCTCAGATTAATAAAGTAATATATTAACTCATTTTCTTTTAATTTAATCAGTCTTAACTGAATAATGGCAGCAATTTATCCTAAAAGAATGAGACATTTTCAAATAATTTTTCCAGTGAAAAAAAAAGTGTTAAGTTAAAGAATTAAACATTATTATATAGTAGCAAATAAAGAAATTATTTTTAATTACAATAAATATTAATCAGTAAATTTTTTTAAAATATAAAGTGAATTCTAACATTTTTTTTTTTATTTCTGTACTATTTTCTAATAACTAAAACTCTTCAAAACCATCAACTTTACTTGTTTTCAATGAATTATTTTAAAGATGTGAAAAATTATTGAACATGCACAAATAATAATAGAATGACAACCAAAAACTTATTATAAGCTAAGTAGTTTCAGTAAGAAGTGAAATAAATAGATTTATAAACATCTACATTTTAATCCTCTTGCATACAATAATGTGCCTAACTCATGCATTGAGTAAGAACATTTTTGATAGTTAAATCTGTAATTTAAGTTAAAATAACAATTTATGTTGAAAAAAAAATTGGGAGATTTTAAGAAGAGGAATAATCATCAATAATACATATCATTGTATTAGGAATTGAATAAATTCACACATTAAAGAGTTAATAAGTTATTTAGAATAAACTGATATAAGAAATTTATTTTTATATTAATTTTTCAATTTGTAGTATGCAAAATGAAAATTCTTATCATGCATTTATATCTGCAATTCAAAAACAGCAAATTAAATGGCACATAAAATAATTTAAAGCTTTATTTACATTTTTACATATTTATGTTTCTAAAACTATGAAGAAGCTTCTTCAGGGCCACTTTTGGATTGCTTCGAAGATTCATCTAAAGGTCCAAAATCTACAGCCTCTATAAGTACTTTTTTACCATGAGCTGGGGGCCCAATAAGCTTTACTATATCATCATAATTTAACACTTCTCTTTTTAATAATTCTTCAGCTAACTATAAAAAAAAAAGAAGTGAAAGTTAAGATTTCATAATATGCAATTTTATATCAACAATGTGGTAAAAATAGTTAGTCAGTATTCAATTCACTTAAAAGATGCAAAATAAAATATTTTTGATAAAATTGATTTTTTAAATTTAAAAAAAGAATCATTTCATTCATTATATTTCTCAGTTATATAAAATATGTTAATTTTGATTCATATTTAATGTCATAATTTCAAGTAGATATATAGAAATTAAATTAATAATAAATGAAATAAAGATTAAGATTTTGGTTAGTAAATAATTCAATCATAATAAAAATTATTCACTAGTTAGGCAAACATATTAACTACAATGAAGCTAGAAAAAACTATAATAATTTTTCAAAAAAATTGTAATTTGAGATTAAATTGATTAAAAATATTTTTTAATACCAATTTATGAACAATTGGATTCATTATATTCAGAAACTTTCAGAAGTTTATTAAGAACTGATGAATTGATATATAGTTTGAACCATCAGCTGCAAAATCAAATTTCGTACGGAGACTATTAACAACATTGGAAAAATGAATAAACAACAACAACAACAAATAAATAAATAAATCGAAAAGTTGTCAATGGGTGAAATGTGGTGTTTTACACTTTAAGACAGCTATAATTGTGTATAAAATATGAGGGGAAAATTGCAAAAATGGAAAATCCCAATTACGCAATTGACACCAACAGAGTGTTTTGAGTTATAAAAAAGAAGCGGGTCATTAAAAATCATTTCGATTATCAGTTGGTTTATAATATGCATCTCACTTTAGCACAGGGTGCATTACTTGTGAAGCTCTTTTAAATCCAATGCAGCAATCGTTCTTTGTGAATTCAGAAGTCAAAACAATTTACATAAAAGGATCTCTATCAATTGATGCAATGATATGATGGATTAAAAAAATTTGAAAAAACAGATCCTCAGGCAACTTGCCTGGTTGAGAATGAAAATTGTTATTGAATCTGGAAATATTTTTAAAAAATTCTGTCAATATCTTTTTTATAACTTAAAATACTGGCACTTATATCAACTGTGTAATAGGGATTTTGCAATATTTTCCACAGTTTTATGCAAAATTTTAGCTATTTTAAAGTATAAAGCACTACATTTCTCTTATTATCAACTTTGGAAACTAAATTTTTTTTTCACAGATTCCTTTTTCCCATGTCATACAAAATTTGGTGGCTGACGGTTACAAAGGCCTCTGAGTACTGTCAGTTTAAAAAAAACTCCCTGTACTTTAATTTGCTTAAGTAACAAAATACATTATGGTTTGAAAATGCAAATTTATCTAACTGCTGAAATCATCTACAATAAACAATAAAAGATATTTTTTATAATGGCAATTAGTATGCCTTATTGCATAATAATTGAAATAAGAATATAATAAACAGATAAATTTAAAAATGCCATTAAAAATAAATGAAAGGTTATTATTACCAAATTCAATTTGTCTCTATTTTCTAATAAAACAGTTTCAGCAGATTTATGAGCTCTTGCAATCAGAAATCTTGCTTGCTGTTAAAGCAGAAAGTAACATGAATGTATATTTGTATAATTAAAGAAATTTTGACAAAGAGTTATCAGTAATTTTCTAATAAAAAAAATACCTCATCAATAGTACGTGCTAAGCGTTTGCTGTATGGTTTTTTCCCAATAAAATTTGAGTTTATCTCTTCATCTGTAGGAAATGACAATGGTCCAACAACTTCATCCATTCCATATTGCTTAATCTGAGCATATGCCATTTTCGTAACTTTTTTTAAATCATCTTCAGCTCCTTAAGCATAATTCATAAGTATAATATATTATAAAAGCATTACCAGCAGTTTTATAAAAATAAATATAACTATTTAATTTCATGAAAAATTTAAGTCTTCACAAGAATAGAAAACATACTACATTTTTTTTTACTTAGCAGGATTTTTTCAAATGTCGTTATTTAATGAATCATTAAACTGACTATAAATTATTACAAAATTTTAATTATTAAGAATCTAAATTATTTGATTCTAGTATGAAAAATATACTTTTGAAACAATTTCATAGACAAATTTCAGGAACTGTTAAAATCTCAGAAATCAAAATTTTTTTTAGTTAAGTTGTTTTATCAAAATTTTCTTTTTAAAAAGCAGTTCTGATAATTTTACTTACCTGTACTAACATGATTAAAAACAATTGTTTCTGCAACTCTACCACCCAAAGCCATACACATTCTTTCAAATAACTGCAAAAAATTATAAATACATGATTTTTATTTTGAGTACATAAAATGAAGGGGTGAACTACAGAAAACACAAAATCTAGTCA
Source organism: Argiope trifasciata (assembly GCA_026543055.1). Lineage (NCBI taxonomy): Eukaryota > Metazoa > Arthropoda > Arachnida > Araneae > Araneidae > Argiope > Argiope trifasciata. The sequence continues at coordinate 7,375,404 of JAPMOQ010023314.1, read as the reverse complement.
AACAAATAAGTTACTTTTTAAAATAATTTGAAGAACATTTCTATTGAACTGTCTTAATATTTAAATATTGAAAAATTATAACCAATTTCCCATGAATAATAAGATAAAAGAAATATAGATTTCATACTGAAAAATTAAGTTTCTGTAAACAATTGCAATAAAAGAATGATATAAAAGAAATGGCAACTTCTTTATATCTACCAAGATTTCAAAATATTTACTTACTTCTTCAGAAGAATATAATTTTTGATCAGAGGGAAGATATTGAGCAAATCCTAACACATTAGTAGTTCTAGGTACAATGGATACCTAGGAATATAATTACATTAAAATATGATTTTAAAGTTTTTTCAAGGCATAAAAATGAAATATGAATAACATTTTACAGCTATGCAAATATTAATACATTTTTTTTATAATAATGGATATATAACAAATATAATGTAAAAACATTGCATTGATTGTCTTTCTATGCCAATTATTATTGGGTTGGCAATTAAGTAACTACAGATTTTAAATAAAAACGAAAATTAAAAATTTTTGCTCAAAAACATAATTTTATTCAATAAGGTATTGAGCACTTTTGTTGATGATCTTTTCCTATTGTTCAGGCAGCATGATAATTCCACATATACAAAATTTCTGGTCTTTGTTATCAAAAAGCTGAATTTAGTGCTATTGGACATCATTAGCATCAATAAAAATGTTAATGTTTAAGGAGTTCTGCATGGAGCAAAATGTGATAGTCTGAAAGTGCAAGGTCAGGACTATATGATGGATGTGACAATACATTCCAATTCCGATCCAATAATTTTTGGTGGGTGACCAAAGATGTGTGGGGCTTTGATATTTACAATTTGCCACTTCTGGTTACTTTGCTTGAATTGCATCGCTCTATATGGCAAGTTGTTGAATGCACATGTTTGAACAGATTGTTAGGTTGTTTCATAAAAGTTCAAATTGCAGAATTCCTTTCTGATCCCACCAAACTGACAGCATAATCTTTTTTCAATGACTCTCTGCTTTCGATGTCATCTGGAGTGGTTTATTTTGCATCTTCCTCGGTCTCCTCCAATTAATATTGTTACAAAATATCCACTTTTTATCACCAGTAATTAGTCTTAAAAAATGGTTCCATTTCATTACATTTCAGATGTGAATTGCAGATGCTAATGCATTGTGCCAAATGAATTTCTTTAAGCTGGTGAGGGATCCATAGATCAAGTTTCTTGATATAGCCAAACATTTTTATTTCTTTTTCAATGCATATATGTACTTCTCTACAATTTCATGTGCTATGGAGATTTGAATTGATAATGGCCTTAATATGTGTCTCATCGACTTCGATCGGACAGCCGTATCTGCGAGTATTTTTCAAATAAAAATCCCCAGAATGAAATTTTGCAAACCATATTTAACACTGCCTTACTTTCAAGACTTCATTCCAATATACGGAACATAACTTTTTGTGTGTTTGCAATGCATCATTACCTTTTAAGAAATAATACAGCAAATTATGTAAAATATAAGAGGGATGTTGTTGCTACCATTTTATTTCAATATTTTTTATGCTCTATATTTTCAAAACTCCTGCTAAATTAAGTAAAATAGTTTAAAATTTTGTAATATTACTATTTACATAATTTTAATTTAGGTATCAGTAAACAGTGTGAATAGGCAAATTCCACTGGAAGGAAACAATTTCATCCTCAAACCAATATGCACTAAGCCAATATACACTAAGGTGATAAAAGTCATAGATTACATCTTAATTATGAGTCATATTTCTTTTTGGTTATCGAAATGTAGCAATTTGACATGGCATGGACTTAACAAATCAGTAGAAGTTTCTTTGCAGAAATATTGGGTCATGTTGCTTCAACAGATTCGTAATTGCAAAAGTATTGTTGGTGGAGGATTTTGTGCATGAATTGCCTTCTAAAATATGTTCGATGGAAATCATGCCGGGTGATCTAGGAAGCCAAATCATATGCTGGAATGTTCCAAGTCAATCATATACAGTTAAGCCTGTTGCATGGCACAATCATCCAAAAAAATTCTATTCTAGTTTGGAAGCATGAAATGTACAAATTGCAGCAAGTAGGGAACAAGGGCATGAATATAACCATCTTCAATCAACTATCGGTTGAGTTGAACCAGATGATCCAGTCCATTGCATATAAACACAACCCACGGCATACATTGACAACTTTCATCTATGGCTTCAGAAGATCTATGCCACAATTGAATCTTACTATCAGCTCTTACTAAATGATATGACACTTCTGACCAAGACATGATTTCCCAGTCTTCTAGAAGACAACTGATATGGTCACAAATGCCAGAATAGATGCTACAGGCTATGTTGATAAGTTAGTAAAGGCATTTGAGTCTTCTGCTGCCATAAACCTTTAAAGCCAAAGTTGCCATATTGTTCTAATTGACATGTCTGTCATATGTCCTATATTGACTCCTACAGTTATTTCAAAAATTTATGCTTAACTGACAATTTCATGCACACATCACAGTCTTGGACATTATGTGCAGATAGTCAGATACTGTGTTGTTCATAGTGGGAGCTTATACCTGAAATTAAGTATTCTTGGTACACTCTTGAGATTATTCTGAAGATTTTTGAAATGTAATATCCCATGTGTCTAGCTCTAATTACCTTCCAAATTCAAAGTCAGTTAACTCTGATCAGGTGATCATAATGACATCAGAAATCTTTCCGCATGGATACAAATGAAAATTCTGCCAATGCACTCCCATTTATACATTCTGTATGCGATACTATTTTTATCTTTATATTTTGGCAACTTACTGATTCATGACTTACATCTCGGTATGCACATGCAATTTTATGCTATATATATGCAATTTCAAACTATAGTTTTCAAGAGACAGTCTTTGAGAATCAATTCTGAGACACTATTTGCAGGCTAAATGCTCTTCTAGTGCAAACTTTTTGTTTATTTTAAAATATTTGAAGGGAAAAAAAAGGACCTTATTGGAAACTTAGTAATGGAAAATGACTTTGTGTGAATATAAAATTTTGTTCTACATTGATTTTAGTAAGAAAGAGTAGAACTATTTTCCTTATACAATAAAGAAGAAAATGGCTTGGAGATCAGTCTAAAGATTTTAGATCCATCCTTAAAAAGCCTGAGAAATCTTTTATAAGATCTGTAAAAATAATAGAAAATCAAACAGAAAAATGAAAACTACCCAAACAACTTTAATTTTACAACTATTCAGATTTTTGTAAGTAGGCAACACAAAATCGAGTATTGTTTGAATGACCATATGTAAACAAGAGAATATATACTGAAATATATATATATATATTTCTATAATTAGATGTTATAGTTTAATAAAATTTAGATTATATTCTGAATTTTTTATATAATTTTGTCAAGTATTCAATAATTATTAAATTTCCTGAACAAAAGTAAAATAATATAAATTTAAATAAAATAGAATCGTACTTTCATGAGTGCATCTGTATATTTCATTAGCCATCCTATTAATGCATGGCCACATTCATGAAAGGCAATCACTCTTTTTTCTGAAGGTGTTATAACCTTGCTTCTTTTTTCAGTACCTGAATAAAATAAGGAATACAATAAATAACAATCATGCAATTTCTTAGTGTGTCAGGGCTATTAATAGTTCCAAGAAATAGGAGGAGATTTCCTGAATAGAAGTTCAGAAAAATATTTTACATACATTAATTCTAAAGATATTATAGGAACAAATTTCAGTAATAAATTTTAAGCAATAAAGAAGAGCGAAAAGGAAACACTTTAGAAACTGATGATTAATTGTACTTGCATCAAAATATATAGGTGAACAATCTTTCGTTATTTTATCATCACGTGCCGATACATATCATACTCAGCACTAAAACTTGTAAAGTCTAGATTTGACAAAGGCTAAAGCAATATTGACTGGTCTGGCAACTATACAAACAAAACTACTGCTGATCTTTCCACATATATTAATATAAAGTATCATAAGGTTAAAAATAAGTAATCACTTTTATAATTAAATTCTAATATGCATTTGTTCTCAAATGTATTGTTAAATATGTTAATGAATACTGATTAAAATATAAATTAGTAAAACTCATTAAGATAACTTTTTTATTTGGAGGGACGAAAATACTGTTTTACTAATTTATTCAAATTTGTTTATATTTGACAATTTTATATTTAGTATATTTATACTAAATATACCATATACTTTTATATATATATGTAATATTTAAATGAATACTGATTTTCTCCTCCTCTCTATGGTTACACAAACATCTGTTCTATTATGCTTTGTTAAAAAAAGATATATTTTGGCAAATTATGCTTATCAATATAATTTGCCAAAATATAACTTTTACAAACCATAGCAAAATAATTAAGTTGTTTTTTTAATTTATATGTTTGTTTTTTGTCAACAACAAAGTAAAAATAGTTATTTGATATAAAAATTAAGTAAAATGCTTAGCTGGGTTAATATAACTATTTTCTTTCTATTATGCATTGAATTTTGTGGTAATATATTTATTTAAAAGTTTATTCTTTTCATACATTAAGAAAATGAATTAGATAAGAAAAGTATTCAATAACTTTAATAGAAATTATGAAAAATACCTCCAACAACTCTTTCAACAGCATATTCCAGATCACTAGCAGACACATGCTTCTTTTGGTTACGAGCTGCATACAGAGCAGCCTCATTACAAACATTTGCAATATCGGCACCTGTACAAGTAATGGTTAAGACAAAATTTTTAGCAAGAAAACATTTTTACATTTTAATATATATGGATGAAATTTCTCAATTTTCTGATAAATTGAACAAGAAATATCAAAATTAAAGACATTTTCAGACCAAGGGAGGCATTAAACCTCCAAATACATCAATGATATCTCTTTGAAACAACAGGTTAATAATATTCAAAACAATTTATATATTTTCAAAAAATAAGTATAAATAATTGTATAAAGGCAAAAGATTTTCTTAAAATATAAACTATAATCATAAATGTCAAATTATAACATATTTAATAATGAAAATTTTATTTTGTTATTTTTGTGCCAAATTTGTGCATAAATATAATGTTATTTCAACCTAATTAAAATTACATTAAATATTATTGGAAAGGTCAATATGTTTTGAAAACATGGAGGACAGTCTCCTTGCCCCCAAGTAAAAACCTTTATATTTCCCCTTTTAACTGTATCAAAAGAATTAATAATATTTTTAAATTCTGAGACATTTTCTCTATTCAATAAATGAGAATTTTATCATTATTTACAAAAGGTTTTAATAATAGTAAGCCTGATCACATATAAAATATAAGAAACTGAAAGATAATAATTTAGAAGTTAATTTTTAAAAAAAGAACAAAACCTTAGTATTTGTAAGTGTTATAATAGCATCATCATCAACAATAAAAACAAAATCTTTTAAAATATAATTTTTCTTATTAAAAAGATACTATAAAGTATTTTGAAACAGAAGCCTTTTAAAGTATTCTGAGAAGCATCACTTAAATACAGGAACTGGACAAGGCTTAGTTCATGTCTATACACAATGAAAAGGAAGGAAACAAACAACAACAAAAAAAAATGCTAATACAAAATGTTAAAATGTCATTCTTTTGTTCTCTTGCTATCAATATGCAGTCGAATCCGGTTAATTGGACCAACGGGTAATCGGACCAGCTGCTTATTCAGACCGAATCTTAAAGAACTGAAACAAATCCTATGTACATAAGCCTAATATTATTTGCTTATTTGAACCAAAATTCTGTTTAAACGGACCAAAAAACGTGGCAGGGAAGATGAAAAAGAAGCCACAAGCTGCCTGTGTACAGCATGAAGTCCGAAAGGGAAAAGAACCAGTGGGAGGTGAGCAAGCACTTTGTTTCTTAGAACGGGCAGCTCGGTAGTAAGTTCTTCAAACGTTGACTTGAATTTGATAAGAACTTTTTTTTATTGTGTTCGCATGCTGAGTATCATGTAGATCGTTTCAAAGAATTTGTTTGTAAATTTATTTTTCAATGAATAAAGTTCATAAGCAACAGCAGTTCTTGTTTGTATGTTCGCAATACGCGTGTGCCACACAGTAAAGGTCATAATGACATTTTAATATGTTATGTATAGCACGTCTCGTCTTGTAGCATAGAGCCATGTAATCGGACCAGCCGGTTATTAGGACCAAAATGATCGCGTCCCGATGTGGTCCGATTAACCGGAATCGACTGTATTATTCAGTAAAAATAAGTTGTTAGGTTTGATTCAAAAGGGGAGAGACTATAATGGAATACATTTCTTAGCTGCCCTTCAAGTATTAATTAGATAATAGCTAATGATTTATATAATTTATGAAATACTCTTGTTGTCAGAAATGGTTAACAATATAATCAGATTTAAAAAATATCAAATATAGCTTACTGTCAAAAATAATAAAATGTACAAAATTCCAATGTTTGTAAATTAATATTCTCTATCAAGCCAATAGCACCTATTTAAAGGGGAAATGTGTGTATCCTTCAGAAATACCATTTTCAATACTTTTGGCTTTAGCATTGATTCATTTTAAATAAGGGAATTTTGATTATGAAAAAGTAGTATTCAGTAATCACATGAAAAAATTTAGAAAATTCCAATGAATATTACCACTAAATCCAGGTGTGAGAGATGCTAATCGATCAGAATATTTATCGGGAGACAATTCTAAAGAAATTGATTTTAAATGTTGTTCAAATATTTCTTTTCTTTCTTGCAAAGTAGGAAGATCTATCAAAATATGCCTATCAAATCGTCCTGGTCGAAGCAAAGCCTGAAATGAAAAATTATTCCATAATACTTCATCTGTTTAAAATATACAGTTGAGAATAAAAATAAGATAGGCTTGAAA
>JAPMOQ010023314.1:7346794-7358480 GCA_026543055.1 Argiope trifasciata | reverse complement strand
AATTTATATATATATATATATATATATATATATATATATATATTTTCAACTTTTACTTGAAAATTAAAAGATGCTCAGGGGAACAAACAGTAGATTAAATCAAAGTTACTCAATCTCTAAACAACACTTTTATTATGATGCCAGTGATATTTATATGTCAATTAATGTAATTAGAAAATGAATTGTTTGATTAATTATGATTTAAAGAGGCACAAATTAGTCACTAGCATGAAGTTTATAGGGGAATATGAAAAAAGTAAAGCATACCCAAGGTTGATTACAGTTATATATTCAAATCCTAAAATCATTGTAGTGGAAAAAATGCATAAATAATTTGAAATATTATTTGATTTTTTACTTTTTGCAGATGCATGCTTACATATTTTTACACAATATCATAAATAAAAAAAATTACTACATATTTTTACTATACTGTTACAACAAAGTTTTCAAAATTTTTCATGTTTTGGCTTCCTTAATATTAAAAAATATATATATATTACGATTTTTTTTTCTAGCTTGAAAAAAATTTCAAGACATATGATGTAAATAATGGTCTTTCAATCAACTATATAAATATCAGATTAGAGAATAAAGTTTGAATATTATAAGTGTTAGCTCATAAGATGGGGAAAACAACAACATCAACAAAAAATTTTGATAAGTTATTTAATTATTCCAAATATGATCACTAAAGTCTTTACCCTTATATTAATGCCAGAGACTTTTTGGAGACATGAAAAACTTAATGAGCATTTTTGATTAGGGTTAATAAATTATATATTAATAGGAATATAATGTTATAACTATAATAAATAATTTAATTTAATAAATTTTTAATTTTATGTAATTTCTGAATAATATATTTGCTCCACAAAGGAATTTGGGATCAATGATGAGTATATTTCATTAATCAAATAATAATAAAGAAACATAATTTAACTTCACACAGACTGAATTGTCACTGTACTTATTAAGGACAAAGGAAATAATAAATCAGAAAAAGGGAAGAAGTTTACGTGAGTGTTTTTCAGACAATTCAAGAATATACACTAAAGGAAACAATTGCTCAAAAAGTAAATGAGTATAATTAACGAATAATTAAAAACAATTTTATTTACGTTCCACTCCTCTTACGACCAATGGCATCTATCTCATCAATGTATATGATGCATGGAGCTCGCTTCCTACCTTCCTTGAAGAGATCTCTCACTCTTGCAGCTCCGAGACCTAAAGGTTAATTTAAATTAAAATTTAAAAATAATTCAAGACTTTAAGAACCATCATACTTTTTTTTCAGTATACTATGCACATATTTTAAGATAAATAAAATAAATAGAAGGCATCATTTCAACAATGATATATATTAATACTAATCCATAGCTGAAACATTTCACAATATCTCATTATATTATAGATATAGATATATATGCAATACCTAAGATAGTTATTGAACTGTATCAGAAGGTTTATTTAAACATTTCTTTACAAAAAGACATATTAAATTTATCCTAAAAAAATCTTTCATATAATTGAATCATAAAATTAATTGCAACAGGAAGATATTGTTTTCTATAGCAGCTACAATTTGAACTTGAAATTTAACAAAATGAGTGCACATTAGACTTAAATGAAATTAATTAATAATGGTTAATTAATTAATATGGTTTTTCATATTAATTAATTAATATGGTTTCTCATAATGAGACTACTAAGTATAAATGAATGAACATTATGCATATTTACAAAATATTTTTTGAATATTACATAAATATGGTTACATTTGATTTTACATGAAATAAAATTTTCAAATTGTGAACTAGAAATATATATATAGAAAGAGAGAGAATTTCAAAGAATTTGGTAATTATCATTTCATAACTAAAAAATAAATAAATAAACAATTAACCTCCAATCATTTCAATAAATTCAGATCCTGCCATAGCTAAGAAAGGCACTTTTGCTTCTGTTGCTACAGCTTTAGCAAGCATAGTTTTACCACAACCAGGTGGGCCAAGTAATAAAACACCTTTTGGAACTTTTGCTCCCAAAGTCTGAAAAATTGTGAAATGTTATTAAGTTAAATAAATAGTTGAAGAAACTTCTTAAAATTTCCATACTTTAATCAAAGACCATAATGGTCTTGTACATTTATTGACACACTAAAATAGAACAAAAATATTTATAATATTTTTAATACATACTTGCATCCTAAAAATTCCCTTTAAAACAACTAGGAAATGAATGTAACAATTTAAACTTGTAGAAATAAGCTAAAAAAAAGAAATGGATATTCATAAAACAAATTCATTTAAGTAATGCTCAACCAGAGGAAAAAAGATAAAAATGACTAATTCCATGATTTTTTTAATGAATATCTAGTCCCCCAAGAACAAATAACTAACTGTAAAGAAACTATTTCATACTCATGTTTATGAATGGATTCTGACCTTATCTCTATAAGGTTAAAGTAAAATCTCTCCCTCACCCTAATAATAACAGTTTTTTTAAAAAAAAAAACAAAGCATCTTCTCAAAATAAATATTAATTGTATATTTTGGAAGGCATGAAAACAACAAAAATAATTGAAATAACAGTTATATTTCAACGGACTTAATGTAATTTTTTTTTGTATGAGATTTGAAATATATGAGTAAATGATGTGATATGAAGCCATTGATGCATTTATATAATAAGAACTGGTCAAAAGCAAATACATTTTAAAGCAAAACAACTGTTACTGACATTAAAAAAAATAAAACTATAATAATTAATAAAATAATATTATCCAGGTCCATTATTTTCTTTTCTTACAACATGTAAGGAACTATAGAAAAATTGAAGGCCCTCTTATGATAAAAAGTTTCAAGGGGAATAAAAAATGCTTTCATCTCCATCCAAACAATCAGAAGAAAAAACATGCACAGAATATAGTACTTATTCTCTTTCAAAATCAAACTATTAATCATATATCTGTGAAGTGTAGTTATGTACAGCTCATAAAGAGTCAGTTATTATACGGTATTATATCACCAGAATGATTAACAGAAATTATACTTCAAATTAAAATGAAGCTAAACTATCTCATGCTGACATATTTTTTGTTAAGAAAATATGTTGGCATGATATATTTTTTGTCAATTTTAAAAGGACAAACTTTCAAAAACAAAGATAATAATATAAAGATATATCTGCTACATATTATAATAAAATAAATCAGTGACATAACAAGATTATCTAAGCCCAATGTGAAGAGTGATTTAAAAATGATTTACTAGTATAGTAGCAAACCATCCCAAGAGAAAAGGATCAGAAAATAGAATCGAAACCAAATTATAGATAGATTTTTTTTAATAGAAAGAAGTACAAAATTATAATTAAAATTTTGAGCTAAAGTTAATACCTGAAGTTGAACTCAAAGTTAGTACTCAAAATCAATACTAAAGATTATGAGCTAAAAATCAATATCTTTTGTATTGATTTTCAGAAATAAGCTTGTAATTAACTTTCCAGTTTGATATTATATATGGGTTTAAATTTTTGTTACTAATGTTTGTTTGAAGTAATACTTAATGTGTCAGAAAGCTATAAGAATTGATTTACAAGATAAAATAAGAAAGAAGTAAATTTTTATTGATTTTTTTTCCAAAATAAATTTCCTACAAATTCAATATATTATTACAATAATTCATTAATTATTAAAGATATTATTAATTATTGCCTGATAAAGCTTTTTTGAATGGAATTAATTATTGAACTTTGAATCAAAGCTCATTTTCATTATTCAGAAAAAAGAGAAATCACCAGATTCATGTGAAAACAACAGATGATTCAATACATAGATATTTTTTGCTAAAAATTTACATGTAATAAGTGAGTTGTGACTGAGTGCACTACTATGCAACAATTCAAAAACTAATTTTATCCCAATATTCTGGATAAATGCTGATAATTCTATACATCAAAACCTTAAAACATTTAAATAAAGTTTCATCAGTGATTTGTTTGTCAGTTCAAACAAATTTTTCATGGACAAATATTTTTTTGCTTTTAGAAGGATTTTTTAAGTGAAATTTTTTACTCCCATCCTAGACTTTTTATCATTTCGTTTAAGGACCATATGAAAAATATAATGTTTTATAAACTGAAATGTTGATTTAATAAGTTTTTTATCATTTTCATTCACTGAAATGACACCTCTGCTATGTGCTTTTGTTAAAATGTAAAGAAAAAATTTCACACAGATTTCCCTTTCATCAAATCTTCATGTAGAATAATTCAAATCTTCTCTTTAGTTATATTATCAGCATTCTTAATAACGAATGGTGATTTTTTTCAACAACAAAAATATATACTTCTTCAATAATTTTAAATGTTCTAAATAAAATAGGTTTAATGTTGTAGCATATCTTTTCTATTTAAAAAATTCTTGTATTACAGGAAAGCATTTTATCTGTTTTATTAAAACTCACTACATATTTGTTTCATTAACTAGTGCATTTCTAAAGCATTTCAACAATTTTGCATTAAATTTAATTAGAACTCTTTGTTTTCTCCTAATAACTTAAGGTGAAAAGAATGTTCCATCCTTAAATGCCCTTTTTTTTTTTAGTTTGACAATTATAAAAGGTTTAATTAATGAATAAAACTTATAATACACAATACACTAGCAGATGAGATTCATTGCAGATGCATAATTACACTAATAGCCCGGTTGTAAGCAAAGATCAAGCCTCAATTTTAAGAATTCCTAGATATACTGTAAGAAGAAAGTTTTTTTGTTTTATGAACATGTTAAATGGAGTAATAAAATAAAAAGAAATTCATTTTGTTTTTTTGATCATGGGAATATGAATATGCTTTGTGTTCAAGAAAAATATCTTTCAATTGTTATGAATTTAAAGCTAAAAATATCTATTTTTTACTTACATAATCATTATAAATTCTCACTACATAAAGGAATTTGATTAAATATTTTTACCTTGTATCTTTCAGGTCGTTTGAGATAGTCTACAAATTCCATTATTTCTATCTTTGCTTCTCTCAGACCAGCAACATCTTTAAACTGGACTCCTTTACCAGATCCAGTTAAAGAATCAACAATAGTAAATTTTGCTCGACCCATTTGAGACTTTAAAAGTAGAAAGAAAAAAGTAAACCAACAATAAATATGGTAATAAATAAATAAATCATTAATATTAATTGCAGTCTATATAGTTCATGCATGATTTTTTAATATTAAGTTTATTTAATGACACAAGAGCAAACCATTACTGATAAGGCCATAATAATTATTTTGAAGTATCCATTTACCAGTTAACAGCTTATCAGGATTTGATTCACAGTACATTAAATTGGTATATTAAAAAATTGTTAAAATATACAAAAGAACAATTCGTGTATAGCTATATAATATTATGAAAAATTTAACATGCCAACACAGCATTCTTCACTTTTTTTTTTTGGTTTTCATAATTAGTTCCTATTTCAGGAATTTTAAGATTTTTATTTTGCATAATTTATTACAAATAATGTACTTACATTAAAAAGATTAAAGTCAGTATCATAAAAGATAGTAACATTATTTTATATTAATAAAAAATAAAATCAATCACATTATGTGATTATTTTTATTATATAAATGTACAAATTATGGGCATACAGAGCATTGACTGCAGAAAACTTCAAACAACTTTGTACTCAAAATGATTAATTTTACAAATACATAAACTTTATGCAAAAACCTTAGATACTCTTCTTTGGCAAGAATCAGTTATAATTATTTGTACCTAATATTTTTTCTTCACATATATATATATACATATAACATTAATTTCTGTCCTTTTAAAAATTAATTCTTCATATTTCAAAAGCCAATAAGATAAATAAAAAAATTCCTAAAATATTTCAATTAAAAATTTTTATAAATTAATTTTAACTAATAATTAGAATAGTTTTTAAATATGTTAACTGTTAGGATAGTTTTTAAATATGTTAACTTACAAAGAAATCCATAGTAGGTGGACTCTTGATTTGCACATTTCTGAACAGTAACATGGTCATTAAACAAGCAGCAATCAATGATAAAAGCAGCAACCAAACGCTTTCTTGACTTCTTTCATAAACTACAGGAACACCTGATCCAAATACAATACCAAAATTTTTTTCAGCTTCTCTCAGTTTTTCTTCAAATTTCTCTATGTCTGCTATCTTCATATGATAGGTTTTGTGCTCAACCTATTTATACAAAAAAGTATGAAAATAGAGACAATTACATTATCAGAATTAAAAAGTGATAAACTTTCAAAACTAGCTAAATATTTTTAGAATTCTTAAAACATTGATCTAAAAGTTTACATTTTGAATTTTTTTTTTAAAGCAGAATTAAAAAAATGATCTAAGGAGATTAGTACATGCAACCTTCAATTATATCATTTTTGTAAAATTAAACCAGTTAAATAATTTTGGGAAATATTTATTTATATTTACATAAGAAAACTAAAATTAACAGCATCCAATGTAATAAAAAATATGGAAGATGCTTGAAATATCTTACCAACTTAAAAAAGATCTTGTAATCTTAAAAATTATATTTTTTTATAAACAGTTACATTCCAAATACATTTTAAAATTATTAATTAAAAATAGAGCCAGTTTTATTTAGTAACCTCTTTTATTTCAATTAAGTCTTTGGAAAGTGGTAAAGATGAAAGTTTCAACTACCAAAAAGCAGAAGTTGTCCAAGTGTTGATCACCTTAAGCAATATTTGACAAAATTAAAAATGCTTTGGAATTTACTTGCAGAATAATAAAGAATATAATAAATAACATTTTTTTTTTATTGACACATGTTTCAAATGAAAAAAAAAGTGTTACCTTTCTTCCTTTGATGATAGCACCATCATGTACATAAATAGTGACAAGATCCATTTCAGGATTAACAACCACCTCCTCAACCTAATAATTATAAAAAATTATTTTATCATATAATATAGTGAAAATATCGATATTTTAAACCATAATATAAACTATTGAGTTTTTTATATTTCTGGGAAAACTTACCTCGCCTTTTGCTAAAATATGATATAAAAATTCATGCCACGAGACAAAACGCAAAACTTCAGGTTGATTGCTATTTGGAAAGGAAAGTGACAACAGTGTCACAGCAATGTAAGCCATCATAAGCCATATGATAGACTTTGCCAAGAGGGATGTTTTGGATTCATCTAAAATATTCATGAAAAATCAAACCATTGATATAATCAGAATTCAGCACATATCTGCAATGTCTATAAAAGTTTCTATAATTAAAATTTTGAAAAGAAATGATATAAAACTATGAATAAATTTAGAAAATTATGAACTAAGAGCATCATTTATAAATATTTTTTTAAAAATTCTATCGTTGCTAAATAATAAGTATGCAACTTGCAATACTAAATTCAACAATAAATGTTCCATACAATTATAATTATTTAATTAAAACATGATTACATGTAAGAACAACACAAGAGATTTAAAGAGGTATGTACAGAAATTAGGAATATCAAAACAACATATACAATATTCTTTTTAAAAAAAGATTACTGTCAAAATGCATCTAAATACAATGGTTTTCAGATACTTTTCTTGACTGCAAAAATGGAATTTTGTAGATTTCTTTTCTTAATATGATAACATTTTGAAATTTTACAAAGGCTTTTTTTATTATTGACAATGATACTTTTATTATTTGTGAAATTCAGCTGTCACTTAATTATTAGCTTAATAAAAATTTGCCTTTATATTCTGCAGTATAAATTGGTTAAGAATATGAGGAAAGTTCATTTCAAGATTTCATAACTTTTAAACAGAAATATTAAAATTTGGAGTAGAAAATAATTTAAATAAAAATTTTAATTTTTAGTACATTAATACATTTACATTATTTTGAAAAATTACTTTTATTTTAAATTAATTTAATATTTTTAGATTAAAATTTAAAAAACTGAAAAATTATTTACAGCTTTCATTTGCAGTCAATAATAATACATGAAAAATTCTGGAGCAGTTATAAGAATATTTTCCTAATTTTTTATGTATAAGTTTTGAAGATATGTTACTAGTTGTGACTTTGTTCCAATGCTAAATAATAAAACAAATGTGAAACATAATGCATACATTTTTTCTGTATTTTATACTTGATCAACATTTGCCCATATTTATCAATCAGTGTCATACTTTTGGTGACTGAAGTAGTTAAATAAAAATTGTGGTGGTGAGCAGAGTTATTCAAGAAGTCTATGAACAAACTATTAGATGATTTGCATAAAACATTGTTTTCAAAATATTAAATTTTCAAATGAGTGAAAACTAACATTTTTCTATCAAACTTTTTTCAATAAGTTTTCCTATTTATGCTTCTGATCTTCATGGGATATTCAAAAGACAGTTCTGCCCATTAGTTACAAAAAAAAAAAAAAAAAAAAAAAAAGACTGATAACAACTAACTTTTTGAGAGATAATCTCATTAGTTATTTTTGTCTCTTTGTAAAAACACTTCTCAGACAAGTTTTTTTATGTATTCAAAGAAATAAATATTTTATACAGTTTTGTTAATCATGTTTCAATAAGAAGGAAGAAGGGATAAATAGATAAGAGTTTTGTTAAAAAAATGACCAATATTATGATATAATGTAATTTTACACCATAAAGAAGTTTAAAGAAAGGAGTTAATACTCTGTTGAATAGGTTGTATTAGAATAGTTGGTGGCAAATCTATCTTATTGGATACTTTTTTATTGTTTTTTTTTACCAATGTTACAATTCCTGTAACGAGACAGGGGCTAAAAAAGCAAAAAACTTACATACTATGAAATTTATCATGCAATACTGGTTTTTTGCCAATAAACAGAAAAATACAATTTAAAAAACTAATTTATGTAGTTTTGTCCTCAGATTTACTAATCTTTTATGCTCAAAAATCTATGTTAAAGCTACCATTGATAAAATTAAAAACAATATATTCAAGTCTTGTGTGTTTTCCACTATGCATGAGAATGTATAAATTTTTATTCCCGCTTTATTATCACTATTATTATTATTTTTATTATCGCTTTATCCCAAAATAATTTCACTTTTATTATTCAGGTATATATTTTTAAGAAAACACAATTTTGCCATTTTCTATTTTCAAATCCATAAAATTATTTTTCTTAGCTTAAAACAATGGTTTGAATTCATTTATAATATAACTTTTTAATGGCCTTTGAACTATTCAAATTATATTCAAAACTGGATAATTATTCTTTCAATACAATAAAGTTTAATCTTAAATCTGGGATAGTATTACTAGTTTAAAGGTATATCTATCATTGAAAAACCCCTATTTATATTTAGAAATTATATATAGAAGAATAAATGAGAATATAATAGTTCAATCTGAAAATATGAATATAACAGTTTATCTGAAAAATTGTCAATAACATAATTGAAACATAAAATAAAAAAACAAATACATATTTAAAAAAAAACAGACTATAAAATGTAGTAGCAATGAGAACTTAAAAACTAATTTATATGGATATTTAAATATATTTTTTTTTATTATGATTATGAACAATGATTACCATCATCTTCCGGTTTTTTGTTTGGATCCTCTGAATTAAAATTAGAAGCTGACGTTCTGAAGTACCTGCATGAGCCACCTAAAATTTTGATAACAAATTAATATTAATAATAATATTAGGGAATGAAATCTTCAGAAATTTAATACAGATTTTTATTGCTGCAAAGTGTAGAATAACATGGAAAAATTTAGAATAAAAATAATAAATACCTTTAGTCTTACTAATTGTAAAAGGTGAAAAAAAAAATTGTAGCTGAATAGAAATGAGCATTTGCAGGAATTAAGTATTAAATAGCCACTGCATTTTTGAACACCATAGTACTAACTTGGTTATCTCACTAAAATACAGGTAACTATATATTATGACATGGGATTACAATACCAGTGTACCGCATACCAGTATTCACAAGTTTAAATACTGTTTTTTCAGCATTTATTAAATTTTTTTAAAACTGTCACCTCTATATATTCAAGGATTCCAAAATAGCATACATTTTTGTTTCCATATCTCCCTAACAGGCAAAATTAATAAGACTGGGAATACAAAGTTGCATAATACAATCAAGAGAAATTATAAAATATGTGAATAATCCAAGAAAGCATGTCAAAACTATCCTATTACAGCTCCAAGTGATACTGCACATGAGTAGGATTCATAGTCCAATATTCATATCTGTGAAAACAAGATTGTAGTTGTGAAGAAAGTGCATAATATTTTTTAAATTGGTGAGTTTGTTATTCACATTGCATTTGCATATCATACTTTAGGGTTCAAAATATGTTTTAGATTTATTATATATAAAGTTATAAATAATACCCCATAACAAAGAATAAGTATAACTTTAAAGAACATAAAAAATCAGTAGATAATACTTCAGTTTTTTTTATTTTATTTATATGATGAAAAGAATATGGTGACAAAGCAAAAAATGTTCAAGATTATTAAAGAGAACAGATATACAAGCAGACTCCATACATATTTAAAAACAAAATATGATACAAATTTGTTAAAAAGGAAAGAATCTAATTGCTATAAAGATACATATTCCAGCACAGTTTCTAAGCCTAGGCCATCAGGAATATTAGATTTTGAAAATAAACAAATAAAATAAAAATTTGAATGGAATCATAAGTTAAATGACAGCATTAGATGATTTGCCATTTTGAGTGTTTGCACTTCTATTGAATTAAAAAAAAATCACTATTTGGCAGAGGTTTTAAAAATCTACCAATATTGATTAATGCTATAAGAAGAACTATTATAAACAACATTAATGGTGTTTGCAATATTTTGAAACACGAGCTAATACAACTGAAAGTAAATGGTGAAAAATTTACTTACATTTGATAAATATACAGTTTCTTATTTGATGACACTATTTTTTATACTACACAGTGTAAAAAAAAGACACTATTTAAATATAAATATGTATTCAGAAAATTATTTTTGGAATATAGGACCTACACATTTCTTGGGAAATATATCAGCATAATAATGTGTGGAAGTGCTTAAATCTAAATTACCAAAACAAGGATTATCCGTGATAGAAAATACTGTATCTATAAAGGCTGATGGAGCAACAGTTATGAAGAAAGTTGACTGGTGAAAATTAGCAATTATACTATGCTCATGAAATTTAATTAGGAATAATAGATGTATTACACCAAAGAAATGAAGAACCGAAGAATTCAAATACTGTGGATATAGAAACTTCAGATTCCGATTTTGAAGAGAGTGAGAATAATATCGACAATGAAGATAATGACAATATAATTGTTGAAGAAGATATTGCTAATGATGATGAAATATTAACCCACCAAGAATTGTTCCTTATAATTTATAAAGTTTGAAAAATATATATTAACTGAAAATAAAACACAATATATGTTAATATTTAATTCGAAAACATGCTGGAATAGTTTACTGCTAATATATGGAATGATGGAACAATTTTTGAAACTGAGAAAACCAGTCCAAAAAGAAATAATTAATTTTTCAGATAGTGAATTCGACTTAATATCCAAAACTATATCAGCTCTACTTCCAATAAAACAAGCTGTTGAAGCATTATATTAGAG
>JAPMOQ010023314.1:7326954-7346694 GCA_026543055.1 Argiope trifasciata | reverse complement strand
CGGGAGAGATGAAAAATTATAATTATGAAGTATTGAATGACCTAATTATAAAAGTTCAATGAATTACTTTTTTTGCAAAATTAATAACCATAAATTTTCAAACATATAAACTACTACATTTTATGTAAATATTTTAAATTACCTGAATTAATTCTTTTAAAAAAATTATCTAATTTCTGCTGCTTTTTTTATTTTCTGATGTTCATGGGCTAGTCTTTCTTTTGTGGTGAACTTCATAATTGCAGGAAGGTTGACTTTTATTTTCCTAATTTACAGTTGAAGAAATTTCATCGAGAACTGCACATACAGAGGTAGAAGCAGTTTGCTTTTCTGCTAATGTAGAAGGTTTTTCACAGTCTTTTACAGGTGACTCATCTGAAATACATGTTTTTAATTCCTCTTGATATGATTTCTAACTTCTGTTCATATTCAGTAAGAGATCTTTGTGAATTAAATCAGTCATTGGATTTTTTGAGCCATATTTTTCACATGAGGTTTCTTTAGAAGCCATTAAATCATATTTAATAGTCTGCACTGCATCTAGGGAATCAATCTTAAGAGAGGTTCAATAGTCAGTAACAAGTGTATCCATTAAGTTGAATGCACTTTCCACTAATGGGCCATGGAAGCAGCTAAGGCAGGCTTTGACCAATTTAGCCAATGTAGGATACTTATAATCATTTGTGAAATCATCTTTTAAATTAAAAACTTTAAACCAATATTTATCAATTGTACACTTGACTTGATTTCAACTTTCATCAGAAGTGTAGAGCATTTCTTTGGTGATATCAATATCACTCTGGTATAACCTTATTTCAGTTTCTACTTTTGACTTTTCATTATCACTAAAAATATGGGACATAAAAGATAATTTTTCAAAAGCTAATATTGTACTGGTTTTACCTCTTAGCTCTGGATCTAATGCTGTAAAACTAATTAGATATTAATTTTTAAGGGGTAATTTCTGTTTCATATGCTGTGCTGTATTAGTATAAGCTTTCATCAGAGAAATTTGGAATTATTTTGCTATTTAATGATTTTTTGATAATTTCTTCAGGAGAGTGGAGGCTTCTGCACCAGTAAATATTACTTTGCTAGGTAGATGGAATTTTGGATTTGTGACATCAACCTTTAATAAATCATTATAAGATGTGCACTCTATATTTTCTGGCTTCATAAAAAAACAGAAAAATTTTGCCATCAATTTATAAATACTTGAATGTATTAAATAAAGCATTTGTTTTTTTGTTTCAAATAATTTAATATATGTGTTGAACTGCTAATACTGCTGAATATAATGCCATATGCAATAAAGTTTTGTTTTGTATAACAAATAACCCATTTAGTATTCTTTTTTCCCGAGCTAAAGCATTCTTTGTGAGTTGTTGGGAATGCAAGCAAGAATACACCCCTTCAACAATTTTTTTCTGAGCTGCAGAAATATTTCTCTTATTGTATAAAGTTTCAACAAAAGAAAAATAATCCCCTTTATTAGTTTTATCCAAGTAGTGAAAATAAAATGCAATAAGAGCATCTCACAGACCTTTGATTCTTTCTAAAACATATAAAATGTACACCCACCTATGGTCTGGTCTCTTCAAGGGCTTAAGTTTTTTAATGGCAAGGGATTCACAGATTTTGAAAAAAATTTCTCTTTTACTGCAGCTTTTCATATAAAAATAGATGTCATCAAACGAATCTTCTAAGTATCTATCTAAACATGAAGCGATTTTTTTTTGCACATTTATTAGCTGTGTGACATGTGTCACCATCAATATCTAATAAGTGGGGTGCTTTTTTTTTTTATCCTAGTCTGGTTTCAACACCCTTTTTTTTCCACGCATGAGTCCATTAATACACTAATTAATTTTGCCCATGGAATATTAGTATCTTCAATAGTATTAACAACTGCTTTAAAAACAGCTTCTGAATTGCAAGATTCCATCTTTAGAGATGCAAAATGATGAACTACAACTTCATTTAGATTGTTGTCATAAAACTACACCAATATTGCCAGTATACTTTCTTGAGCATTGCTAGTACTTTCATCCAAATTTAGAGAAAATGGAGTCTCCTTTAAAGTTTTAATGGTATTTTCCTTAATAGTTTTTGCGATCCCATATTTCATCTTATAACATGCAGTAGTCCTGGACATTTCCAACGAGTTTAGTGCCGTCTGATCGCGGCTCAACTGTTTGCAGAGTTCAATTAAATTGGGAGCTACATTGAAAGAAAGAGAATTCTTGGTGATAAACGAAGTTATTAGTACCTTTTGGCGTTCTTTTCTTGTCACTATATCCAATTGCCGAGCATCAGTCTCCAGTAAGTCATCAGTATTTTTTGAATTAGCATAATTACTTAAAGTCATTGAATGTCTAATGCACTTTGAATATTTTATGTGCATCACAGTTTTAGAATGATTTGTGAAAGCCTTGAATCCTTCCCCACCATACTTCAGCAGTGAGTTACAAAAAACACAATAAGCTTGTCCAGCAACATTTTCTTGCACCATGTGCTGATGGTATCCCCATTACCATCTCTCCGTTCAATCCAATTCCACCTAAATGCATTCCGGACACCTTCTTCTAATTGTATAATATCACTATTTTTATCGAGAAATTCTCTTGCATACATAAATAAAAAAATATTTCAATAAACGAAAGGAAAAATTTACACGAGCATCAATAAATGAAACGAAAATTTTACACAGTGGAGAAATAAAAGTTGCGAAGCGATCAATGACAAATAGCTAATAAGGCGAAAAATTCCTCTTCTCTACTTATTGGCGCACGCCAGGAGAGATATGACCTTTGAACCCAGAGTCACGTGATCGCACATCTGGTCGAACGAAGTCTCTCCCTTTTTTTCTGCCGTGCCTACTTGCCGAAAAGAATCCAGAAGAGAATGTCCGAGAACCCGGGGAATGAGTCATAACTCGCAATAAGGAAAGAACAAAAAAGAAGTTTTTTCCCCCTTTTCACGCATTATCACTACCTTTGGAGAAAGAAAGGAAAAGTTTTCACCACACACACTGACCATGCGTTTTCTGCTTTCAAAGTACAAAAAATTACAGAGATCAAAATAAATAATTTATTATTATTCCTACTTCCTTTTGAACGACGATCCCCGGAATTTCCGGGTATCGAAGTTCAAAATCCCCGGAATTCCGGGGTTTCCCTGGAGCACAAACACCCCTGCTTCCAAGATGTATTAAAATTATTATTTCTGTGACAAATGGAGTAATTTTGTGATCAATAAATAAATATTATATATTTATAAAAAGAAAATAGCAATACAGAAGAAATTAATATATTTAAAAAAAATTGTGATAGTAAATTTTTTCATAGCAGATCAACATTTCCTATCAACTTAATTAAAGCCATCTGATAAAAAAAAATCATTATTTCAGGCTTTTCTAAATAGTTCACTTTATTTCAAGGATATTCCAATGTCATCTAGTTTATTCTTTGCCTTTAGGCCACCTTAACTTCACATAAGAGTTTGTTATGCTTATCTACGCTACTGCTTACATACAAGGCTGTTTCATTATGATTTATTTATTTTAGAGAATATTTGTGTGTGTATTTCAGTAATTATGTCAAAATTTTATAGAATTTGTACATCTGTGGGAGTTGAATTGCACATTTTTATAGATTAATGGGGGAATTGTGAGTCTGTATACACATATATATAGAGAGAGAATAACTGCAAATCAACTCACTGATTTGTAAGTAAAGTATTGTGTATTAACTGTATACCAAATTTTCGGCAGAATTGCATGTGATAAAAACATTAAAAAACTAACATTACACGTCTGAAGACTTTATTTTGTTGTTGTTGTCAATGCATACAAATGTTTGTGGTTAAAACATAAATATCATTAATGCCATTTAATAAAATATATCTAAAAAGATAGAAGCAAATAAATTTCCATTGACGAACTATGCTTAATTTTATGAAATACTTACTGCTAAATATTTTTTTCATATTTTTACTATTTTAAATTAAGTTAAACCTGCACAATTCTACTTTTAGTTTCAATATAAAGATATTATTTACATTACCTTTTATTGGATGAAACAAAGGATTACACTGCAAAATTTTTAAAAGGGATCCATTCTTCTGTAGAACATTCTGAAAACCATAATTAAATAATTATTTTAATATAAGACAGAATAATTTTTATGCTCAGTTTCAAAAGTAAATGGTGATGCAATACTTCATACTTACAAAACAGACACCAAAATTTCTATAAAATAATGGTTTAAATTTCCTAACTGAATTTGATGGTTTACCCGCAACATGCGGAATATATTGCCGTGAAAAAATTTGCCAATGAGTCTGAAATTAAAATAAAATTACAAATTAATGTCAAAATTGAAAATAAATGAATGAAATATAAAAATTCCAGCAGTGATAAAAAATATAAAATGGATTACTTTCATAAAAGTGTTAAACCCTGGGCTCTTTGTGCCCGTTTTAATTGTAGCAAAGAGGTTAGCATAAGACATTTCTGTGACAATTATATAATACCAGTATTTAACTCTGAGCAGCAGCAATTCAATACTAAAACTTTTGAAAAGCAGTTAATAATATGTGAAAGCGCTATCAAATATTATTCAATGTAAACATATTTTTAATAAATATTCCAATATCCACAGCGATATACTTCTTCGTATATGATTGCGCGAAATCGAAAACTAAACGAAATAACGCATGTGTAAACAAACATTAGTCCGCTTTTCACTTCGTTTCTATCGGAAAAAGCGAGAGTTTCTTTTTATTTTTTATTGAGTAAATGCTTGTGTAGAATTGTGTAAAGAAAAGCATTGAAAATAAAATTTTAGATTTTTTTCTACATGCTTCTTTTCTTTATCAATAGATGATATTTATTTTGACAAAATAAACAACTGGCATAAAAAATGTAAAATATGAGACGCTTTTCAACTTCTATTGAAACGCTTCGCAACGCATTGACTGCCGCAAACGCGCCTGTGCATTATATTCTATTGAAATAAATCTGGATTTTCGAGATCTGCGTGAAAATTTTCTTTAACAGTTGGACAATACATATAATCAACTGTGTAAATTTGAAAGACATTCGTTTAACGTTTTAAAGAATATTAATTCATTATTTTTCTTTTGAAGTAGGTGGGAAATTTTATATTTTTTAATGCTGCTGAAAAACTAATATGCAATTAGAAAGTGTTTCACCAGGCGGCATGATTTAGTTTTAATTATTACTATTGTGTTTTCTAATCAATGAAATTATTAATCTACTGGTTATCTAAGTATTTATTATTTTCTAATTATTTTATTATTTTCTTTTCGTAGACATATTTTACTTTCTTCGTATATATCTGTTTTGTTTTGCTGTTGACACCATCATTTTTTATACTTTTCTTCAAGTTTTTGCAGTTGATAACGTTACTTAATTTTAGTATTAATTTATGATATTTTAGAGTCAATGAACAGTATTATTGCTAATTAATTTATATTTAAATTCTGATAAAATATATAAACCCATGATTGATTTAGAAAATGTGTTATTTCAAATATATTATTGATGTCTAATGTAAAGTAGATATATGCAGTTATTAACTTAGTAAAGCAGAATTGCACAACTTGTAAATATTCAATTAAAATAAATTATATAAAATAACTCAATTTGAATTTAGGATAACCCAAATTTATGCATTAACAAAAAGTAAACAATCACAACTCTTTTCCATTACGATGTTTTGATTTTATAGATATCATCACGTTTTTTCTTAGAGGATTTTGAAGTAAGTTAAGGTCTTGTATTTTGTCTGAACTTATGAAAATTTCTCGAAACATTTGAGATATTTTTCTTTAATTTACGTAATCTGTGATGGGGAAATAAATAAAACTAGAAATTTTTTAAATGATAATAAACTTGAAGGAAAAATGCGTGAAATAGACAAATTTCTGATCGAAGTTGCTGCACAGTGAAGAAAATTCTTGACAAATATAAGTAGACAGATTAAAGATTTTTAGAGAATAGGAAGGCCGAGGCAACTTACTGATATGGAAGGGAAAGCAATAATATTAGAGATCAATGCTAACCCTGCTGCAAGTGCTGTTAAAATATTTTAAAGTTTCTTGCAAAGATCAACAAAGACAATAAGTGAAAGCACTGTAAGGAGGATTCTTCTTAAACATAGGTTACATGGTAGGATTTCACATAAGAAACTGTTAATTTTGAAATAAAACCAGAAAAATAATCTATTTTCAGAAGAATAGAAATGCCTTTCACTAGGATTTAGAGTTTTGGAATAATATTTTATTTAATGATGAGAAAGAAATTAAATTTTTGGAGCAGAGATGTTTGTAAAAATATGGAGCCTAAAAATTGAATAATCCAGTAATAAGTATTCAGTTAAAATAATTAAACATTGGGTGATTGTGGATCTGTTATGATCTTGAGGTGTATGGTGGCACCAGGAGTCAGTAATTTGATATTTGTATCTGCAATGAGAAAAATTGAATATCTAAATATTTTAAAAGATAAAGGCCCTAGTGTTGTGCATTCGGGATTGTTACCAATCTGGAACTTCTGACATAACAAAAATCCCAAACACACATCAAAGATTGTGAACTCTGTTGTGTTGAAGAAGAATTTGCACCATCCTACACAGTCATTAGTACTTAACCCGATTGAAAATTTATGGGTATATCTTGAGAACAATGTCTGCCAAAGAACTGTTTAAAACAAGGTAGAGTTGAAATAAACTCACACAGAAGAATTACAAATCAATCCCGAACTAAAAACAAACTTGACACATTGCCTAGATGATTAAAGGCAGTGATAAAATCTAAAGGAATGCAGACAAAACAGTTTTCATTGTTTTTGTCTGTATCACTGTTCTGTGCTTACTTCTTTTTTTGGATGCATAAAATTTGATGTTTTTTTAAATTTTTGTTACATTATTTTTTATTTAAGTAAACGTTTACAAATAGTTGCATCTGACATGAATAAATTAACAATTGCATACTTCTACTTTATATTATAAAACAACTAGCTGGTACCTCTTCTGTGCAATCCCACCTGGAATGAAATGCATGATCAAGTCTTCGTGGAAAATAAAACGAGACTTTGTGACTGATACAAAATAATATCTATTTTGAGCAACTTATTTGCCTATCTTTCATACAGAAGTATAATATAATCAAGATAGCAACATTATCATTATTTTTTATCGCCAAATTTCGGATTTGGTGGTATATCAAAGTAGTTCTGAAATATGTGTGTTAATATCTTATATAGTTGTGCCTAGATTTTATTACTAAACAACTTAGATGTATTACCAAGATGGCTGTATTATAAATCATAGAGCTTGGCATAATACAAAAATTACCTACTTAACCTCAAGGCTACTATGTGATACAAATAACAAATATGAACTATCTTTATAATTTTTCAGGGGAGTGAGAATGTCTCCTTTCTTTGAATAAGAGAATGAGAACAAGAACATAAATTTAAATATTGCTTCATTATTACCTTTAATGTTTTAAGATTATTAACAAACTCTTTCATCTGTTGAACCAATGAATGCTTTAAAAATATTAGTATTTAGTTTGTATAATCGAGTTGAAAATTTAAAGGCTATGATTAATTGAGTATCAAAGAGTTGGTTTCTTTGGCTTATAGTTATTCACTTGAGTGATAACCATATTATGGATCTATGATTAAGATATACCTAGACCTTAAGGTAATCTAAAAAATTACCTCTTCTTTGCAATCCCACCTGGAATGAAATGCATGATCAAGTCTTCATGGAAAATAAAACTAGACTTTGCGACTGATACAAAATAATATCTATTTTGAGCAACTTATTTGCCTATCTTTCATACAGAAGTATAATATAATCAAGATGGCAACATTATCATTATTTTTTTATCTATAAAATGAGAACTGTTTTGCACATATTTTGGGAACTAAGGAAAAAAAAAGCCAATGCACATAAATAAATGAGTAGAAAATATATATATTTTATAATGATTCTAAATTAAACTGAAAAATATTATGGATAATCTCTTAATTCTAATGTTTTAATTTAAACATTAATAAGTCGTAGAATATAAATTTCATGAGTTCAACTAAATAACTTAAATTTGCAAAGCAATACACAATTTGTTTACCTAAACTTTCTAATACTCCTTATATAAAAGTTCATTCTCGCAGAAAAAGTATCTAGATGAGGAAGATGTAAGATGGTCTATTATATGAATTCAGTTTACTCATATACATCTGACATGGAAGACTAAAATGTACAAAAATAAGCTGCTGTATTTTTTTTTTTTTTTTGAATAATATTATGTCTGACATACATTTAACCATAATATTTTAACAATTCTGCAATAGAGATTGTGTGAAAGAAGCCATTTTATATATATATTGGGAATGATTTAAGCTCTGATCATTGAAGAAAGTTCACTTGATATAATGAACATTCTTAAGATTGAGAATGTGAGTTCTAGCATAAAAAGTCAAGAAGGGACATTTCCAATATTGTTAACTTAGTTATCAGAAATTTTCACCAGTTTTTAACATAAAAACTGGCACATTAGAAAAAATATTTTGTTATGAAAGAAGTAATAGGATTTGCAAATTGTCTATGCTTCATGAAACCATGCTGTCAAAAATAAAGTGAGTTGTAAATAGGAACAAAGCATGATGGTTTAAAAAATGTTCATAAATTTATTTCAAGGCAGTGAATATAGGGTAAATTTTTTACTAATGAATATATTTTGGGTATTGTAAATTGTGTGAAGAAATGACTTATAAATACAAACAGAAGATCTGTAATGTTTTTCCAACTGTTATCTCTCATGCATATGTTTAACTAATTTATTTTATTCCTTAGTATATAGTGAGTTATATCAAAAGCATGCCAGAAAACAAGAAAAATATTATCGATTCAAATGATATTGAAAGGTAAATAGTTTTTCTATCTTATTTTCTCTATTGGTAGGTCTCAACCAATTTTTTATGTACTTTTATTTCATTCATATATGTAAACTTGGAATTAATTAATTTTTACTCTAAAGTTTTGTAATTTTTTTTATGTATTCTATAAATTATGCAGTTTTAATATTTTTCAGAACTTAATTATCAGTTAATTATTTTTTATTTCATGTGAAATGTGCTATCTAATAGTATGAAAAAAATTAATTAAATGTCTCATTATGTTTGTAATAATGAACTGCAAGATATATTAAAGAATATAATCATTTGAATAAATCTTTAAAATTGTAAAAATGAAAAAACAAGAAGGATTATTTAAAGACAGTCATTTGTCCATTTGTTCTAAAAGTAGAAAACAATTTTATCAGAATTTGAAGGCTAAAACAAAATTCTAAAAGAATGCTACATAGAAATCAATAACATAAAGAAATTAAGTTACAAGGATTTAATTTAATTTAATATAGATGAGATCCTTAAGTAAAGTGAGCTTTCTTGTTTTATTTCTTGGATTGCTTTTGGTTGAAATTATTTTTTCAATGGTGTAGATTTTTACTGATTGCATTGTTTTATAAGACATTTTATTTAATATTGCAACTTTCATGTTTCCACTTTGATTTTAGACTATTTATATTAACCCTATTTGAATTTAGAATTTCCAACTTGCCTCATTTTATTAAGGAATTTTTTTAGAAGTGATAGTCTTATCTTTCTATGAAACATCTGACTTTTTTTCCTTATCAAAATGATCATAATTCTTATAGATTTTTGTTAGTCTAAATAAGGGCAATTAAAAATCAGATTAATACTATCTGGAATGAGAAGACATTACAGAAGAGAGTATTACAAAAATTATTGGTAATTTTATTACAAAATTAATGATACTTTCATTTAACAAAATCTGAAGGTTATTGTAGATCCAATAATTGTTTACCTTCAAGAAATTATATAATTTTTTTAAAAAAAATTTCATCCTGTTAGCAATGATTTGCTAATAAAATGCTAATGCTGTGTTTTAGAATAAATTTGTTATTTTATTTTAAAAACATGATATGAATTCTGCTCTGTTTTATAAATTGGGCCCAGTTCTTAATAAATTTATTGTTTCATTGTGATTTTTATGTCCTTCCATTTCTCAAGTGAGTAAAATTCTTGCTGCATCGTAGTGAAATTTTTATTAACTATTCAAGTAATGAGTTCCTTGTTCTTGTTTTACCATCAATCTATACAAATATTATAAGTGTAAAGTTTGGGTGGTTGTTTGTTACTCAATCACATCAGAATGGCTGAACATAATTGGATGAAATTTAGCACAAAGATAGATTATAGTCAAGAATAGAACATAGGTTACTTTTTCCGCCAGATAATTTAGTGGTTAATTTTTTATTAATTAAAAACTAACTTTCAAGCCAAAAAAGTTGAGGCCAAATCTGAGTAAGGCTCCGGGTTTTCTTTTCCAACAGTAATCCAGTTTGGGTTAGCAGAATTTTCACCAATTATTTCAAATGGTTCTGTTAATTTTTTTAGTGTTTGATGTATTTAAATTCAATTGCTGTTATTTAATCGTTCGTTCACATTCATTCTGAAGTACTTTTAAATTAAAAGAAAACAGAATAAAGGAAATATAAAATTTCTAATCTGCTTTGCATTACTCCAACTGGAGTAAGAAAGTCAGACATGTGCATTACGCTAACTGGCATTGAAAGTTTGTGTCTGATTGTTGACAACTGTGTTTTCATTTAAATTAAAAGTTTAAAAATTATGTGTATAATACTGTTGTAGCTATCTCTATCGGTAAATAAAATGGATTTGACCTGATTTTAAAGATATATATAGAGTTGATTTGCTATTTTATTTTGGGTTCTATGTAAATAAATTGTTTTTATGTTAGTTGTTTGTATTTGTTATTAAATTTTATTTATGTTATATATTTTTTGCCTGTGCTTATACTTTTAAATGTATCATTTTTAGGTCAGGTTTAATTTTTAAAATTTGTCATTGATAGTTTTTCATGCATATACATCAAAATTTCCATGCAAACATAGTCACGGGTAATTGCTAGTATAACCATATGTTCTTGCAACAACTGATCTAAAGATACTTACATTATAACTAATATTTATATTCACTTTAAAAGATTGTTTATGTATATATATTATTTAGTAAAGTTTGTTTGATTATTAAAGAAAGTCAATAAAATTTATAAGTGCTAATATTATTGAGCCGGAATATCTGTTTTAGAGCCTTCGATCTGTAGATAGCTTAAAAGTGTGAAAAAAAGAAAAAAGAAATTCAAACCGATTTCATCATTGAATTTATATATATGAAATTCCAGTGACTTTTAATGACTCCAATGGTCAATTTCATGAAAGTTATTTCTTACATATTTACTAAATTTATAATTGTCATTCATAGACTCAAGGAACTTCTTAGAACTCGTTTATTAGAGAGTGGATGGAAAGAAGAAATGAAGGCTGTTTGTAGAGGTAAGAATTTGTCTTATGTGTAGTTATGTTGTTTTTTTTAAATGCAAAAATTTTTTAGGGTCTTTTACAGAGAATAATTCAGTGTATCAATGCATTAAATATCTATGCCTATATATATAAAAATGCCTAAGTAATGAAATATTTTTAAAAAATTTCATTTAATTCCCATTTTTACTCACTTTTTTATTTATTTATCTTTATTTGGTTTGTATATTTGAAATTCTATATTGTGTATAAATAAATAATAAATTCTTTCTATTCTAATCTAAGTTAAAGTTATGTTTCTAAACTAGCCACTTATGACACCCTCATATTCGGCCAAGTTATTGACTTTTTAGACTGTTAAATATTAATATGGAATGCATATGTATATTTTTTAAAATTTTCACTTTTTATTTGAAAAGATTGAAAAATATGAATTTAATTGAATAAGTCAAAGCAGATTATATAAGAAATGCAAAAAAGTAATAAATAAATAAATAAAAAGTAAATATTGCAAAATAAAAGTAGAAATGGTAATCTGAATTTGGTGCAATTAATTAAAGTGCAAAGGAAGCATTTTTTAAAAAAAATCTGTAATTTTAGATTTGCAAAAGCATGCATTTGATTGTGGTGGTGGGTCTAATGCCACTTGGTCATACCAAACCTGAATGAGGGGAGCTCTTTCGAATTAAAGCACATGTGTGCGGTTTTCATTGTTAAATTAAATTTGATGAAAGCATTAAAATTTGATTGTTAAAAATTGTGTCTTGTATTTAAAACAATTCTTAAAAAGGAAAACAAATTGTACAGAAATGAAATTGATATTACTAAAAAGGTAATTGCTTATTATAATTTTAGTTTTAAGATAATGCAAATATCATTTTTATGAAATAATAATTTGGATGATATGGTAATCAATTTCCATAGGTTAGTCATAGCCATTATCCGTCTGGTTTTTTGCATAATTTTGCACTCATTTAAACTTTGATACCACTTTTTATTATTTTTTTTACACCTTGTTTTTCTGGTGGAATACCTTTTCATGAGGGCTGTCCAGAGCATTTCTAATAATATTTTGCAGCTGCATTAATTAGAAAAGTGTTGAATTAAGAGAAACCGTGAATAAGTTCTATGGAACCCTATAAAATTCATACAGTGGTTTGTTTACCTCTGACTGTTGCATTTGATTAGAGAAGTTTCTTTGTCATGTACATTAATATTATATGTGTATATACATATATGTATATATATAGAGAGATTAATATGATCTTTTTCATGCTTCAACACTTGAATGAAGAAAAAAAATTCCGACACTGCTTATCAAAAGTTTCCCTCTTGCTATGCTTTTTAATGATTATTGCATGGTATTTTTATTATTGCTTTTTCTGTTTATTCTTATGAATTATGCAAAATGAGTTAATGTTTCTCCTTCTAGTGTTTTCCTTGGTCATGATACCAATTTCCATCATATGCCTTTCATTCTAGTACCATTAGTGGTTTTTAAATTCACTGATCAATTAATAAAATATTGCTATTTGAGAATTTAAAAATTTTTCAATGTAATTGCCACTGTGGAAGCTCTATTTCGTTAAATCATCGCCATCTGAAACATCTTCAAATAACGCTATCTGAAATTTTTTTTGATTGATTGATCGGGTAAGCCACTAGGGGTATATATATCAGGGTAATTTCTTTATTACTATTCTGTACATATACATGGATATTTCTATAAAAAAAAAACTTTGTCAAAAAATAAAAATTGTGAAAAGACTTTTTTTTGTAATATCTTTTATACGGTTTTGTAATTGCACTTAAAATATCTAATATTTGAAGCATTTTTACATTTCTATGTTCTTCAATGTAGTAAAATTTTATACATATTATTTTCAATATTATTTTTCCTCTTTTGATTAGACATCATCAGAGAAAAAGGTATTGAAAATGTGACAGTAGATAGTTTAGTGAGAGAGATGACTCCCAAAGGAAGAGGTAGTATTTCATTTAACCTAATTTATTTTTTTCCTTCTATTTTAGATTTCTTATGCTTCATATCATCATTATTCATATATCATATTCATATACATCATTATTAGATAATTAAACTTGGAACACCAAACTGTTCTTAATACAAATTAAATCCAATTTTTGCTAATGTGCTAATACTTGTTTTTTTGCAGTAAAATGAATTGATGTTTGTATGCTACAGTATAAAAATTGTATGTGATTCAATTCTAGTGATATATTTAATTTGGTTTAAATGAATGCTCGAGAAAATAGTTTGTATGGGATTATGAGACATTGGATTTTTTTATGTTGCCTGTCACAAGAAGGTTATTATTAAGAGGGTTCTGAATTATATAGTATAGAATTAAATAAAAATGTTTCATTTTTATATGCCTTCATTTAATTTTTTTTAAATGGAACATTTCTACATGTTATTTAATTGCACCATAAAGATATATAGCTTACTATTTGAGATATATAAGTTTTTAATACCTATTGAATTTTATTAGTTTATATAGTTTGCTTTAAATATAATTAAATTAGTCAAGATAATGAATCTAATCTAAAACATTGCTATGAATAATTGACATGATTAAAACTGACTGTGTGCTAGAAAGTGCATAATATAATTGAACTAATTTTAGTTAGACTTATTTTATTTATTAAACATTTATTACAACCAAACGAATTTCAATTTGTTTCACATTAAACAATCTTATGAAAATGAAGATAATTACAATCTATTTGTATACTTTTAAAGCTTAAAAGGCAACTTTTTAAAACCTATATATTTGCTTCTAGATTGTTTTATTAACAATAAAATTATATTATTTTTATTTATCTGTTTTGTGAATATTATACTTTTTCATTAATGCCACTCTATGTTCTATTATATTATTTACCACTATTAATGAACCATCCATTGCTCTCCTTTCTTATAAACTTCTTACTGTTCATTTCTTGAAAAACTTTATTAAAAAAAAAAACATAAGGACAAGTTCCTCTGACAAATATCAGGTGTTTAAAAACTTTTGTTTTGCACATATGCTTATTCTATAATTCATTCATTCATATGTTTTAAAGTTTCTCTGAAGATGTAAATCATTTCTTAGGATGAAACAAGCAGATGCAGCTTGAAATCAGCTGCTGACTTAAAATTTCGCTATTATTGAACGTTCTTTTCTTTATGCATTCTGTTTTCCTCTCGGTAATTTAGATTTCTGAATAAATATATCTTGAATGAATAAATTACTCTTCTCATACATTGGGCATACCACAGTCCTGCAGTTCTAAAGCATAATCCTCTTTAGCGAATATCTCTAAGAAATGTGATGGTGGTATCTAAAAATTATTAATATTCTGGAACTAGAACTCATTAGTTGATTTTGGCAAGTTTTGATTTGTGATATTTGAAACACTGTTTATCACTTTTTCTTGAAACATCAAATGGGGTGTATGAAAATCCCTTTTATTGGGTCCATAAATTCACAAATTCTTCAAATGTAATTATATAAAATCTGTTGGAACTATGATTAACTTAACAATAACTGCTTAAATTATGCTTTTGGGGGCATGTCAGTGGCAATTTTTTTCTGAAAATTTTTGTTTGTTTGTTTTTGCATTTATTGTCAATAAGGATACATGCTACTTTTCATAATTTTGTATTAATTAAAGTACCATCAAAGTTGAAACATTTTATGTGATCAGTAATTTTCCAAGATTCTATTGTTTTATTAGTAGTAATTGCTATTGCTTCTGATGGAAAATTTAATGTGAAAAGTAATTTATCAGTGCTTCTTTTATGAAACTGTGATTGTTAGATAATCAACAGTTTTATCATATACAATTTCTTCTAAAATTTTTCCATTCCGATGTACATTTAAAGGAAAATCAATTGAGAACTCATTAAAAAAAATCTTGTGATCTATTTTTTCTTCTTTTTTCTTTCTGAGATGTTTAATAAACAATTTGTTCACACTGTATTTTGATGAACCTGTGTGAGCAATTTTAAGTTTTATTGTCAAAACAATATCTCTTATTTTTGTTGCATCAAAATTTTTGGTGATATTGTCCAGAATATTTTTCTTGCTTCTTTTCTTATGTAATTAGTTGATTACAAGTTGTATTTTGCAGTTTATTGAAACAACTACTATTTTCAAAAGAGTTGCTTTTCTCCTCATATTCAAGGGAAAGAATAATTATCTATTCAAATGACAACCTTTTAATTTCTTTTAAATATGAATAGGTGCTTTTCACCCTCCTTCAATAAAGAAATGATCCAATTTTAAAATAGTCTTTGTTTCTTACTTTAAAGAATTTTTGTCTCTTCATTTCCTAATTAAACATTTTATCCTTTTCTATCTTTGAAAAAATAAATAAAATTTGAAAAAAAATATATATATCCCCCCCCCTCTTTTTGTATTTTGATTCGTCTAAGACATCTGTATGAGAAATATCATGCTAATGGCCTGAATATCAAACACAAGATATTTTGCTAGATTATTACTTTTTAAAATCAATTGCAAACAAAGTATCATTTTGAGTTTAAAAAAAATTAATTTCCTATTTGATGTTTATTTTTCAGAGCTGGTACCTGATTCAGTGAAGCGAGAATTGTTGCAGAGAATACGTAGTCATCTTGATGTTGCTTAAATTGAGTAATAAATTCATATGAAGGCATTTTGTTAAATTTCAAAATTTGTAAGACATTGACTTTTCATGGATGTATTTTGGTTGTATGTATGATTTTCTTAGCTCATTAAAATATCATTTATGTCATTTCATTTGAGTGACTTCTGAATTGAAATTAAAATTACTCACATTTATGCTATGTTAAAATTAAGACTCAAGACTAATATCAGTTGTAAATCAAATCTCTAAAATATACAAAACATATTTATTTAATAACTATCTTAATGAATGAGCAAGAAAATTTATGATGAACATTTATTCAGCAGTTTAATTTAACTCAACAATATAATTATAATGATCTTTAAATTAAAGTATACCTGCGAAATTATCTGTTTTTCAATTTAGGATTTTGAATACTTATATGGATGCTTCAATTGCCAAATCGATTAACTCCATGAAACAAGAAGTTGAGAAAAATGATAAAATATTATATGTTGCTTTTTAAAATTCTTTTCAAATTAAAAATTTGAAAATACCATGTAGACTGTATTATTGCAAATGCCTATTTCATTCGACGACATATAGAAAGTATAAGATGGAATATACTTGAAGCCATTGTAATTATTACTACAATTTTTTCGTGATTGGGGGACTTAATTGATTTGGCAAGTGAAAGTAAATTATTAATTCAAATCCAGTCTTTGAATAATGCTTTTATTACTGAAAAATGTCATTATATAAACATATGTTTTATTAAAGAGTTTAGCATATTATGAATAATAACTATTCGTTTACTCGTACATAACATTACGAGTATTATTACTTTGTTTAAATTGCGTTATCATCATTATAAATGATGCCATCTTCGTTAGCTGTATTTGAGCTCCCATCCTGTTGATTTTTCCTTAAGTTTTATAATACTCGTGTTTAGTAGGAGGAATAAATTTCAACAAGTCCATCATATCTTTTATCTTGTCACTGTTCTACCTGTTGGATGCAACAAAGTCTGGATCACGTTTTTCAGACATAGTGGTCTACCTGCCACACTTTGTCGTATATTTATGCACTAAATTCGGTATCTTCGATAAAGTCATACTTAAATTGTATCAGATGAGGTTTCAACTTTTCTAATTTTATCCAGTGCAGTTTTGAGCTTGTTTACTGGTATCCTTGTAACTGATACCTTTCTATTATTGATAGAATTTTCTAAAGTATTTGTAGAGAAAAAGTTCTGATGCATTATTTGAACCATATGAAACTGTGCTTTCTTTTTACAGTTTTTTATTATATTATACCAATCATCTGGCAAAAAGATATTCTGAACTTTTTTTGCTTCAGATTCGATTATAGCAAATTGTGAATCATTAGGCAAGTAACTAGGCAATAATTCTGTTGGAGAGGGAAAATGTGTAGCTGGTTAAACAGATTTTTATTATGATATAAATACATATTAGTATGGAGTTAATCAGATTGGCTTCTGACATAAATTATTTATTATTCAATGGCCAAAACGATTTTGTCATTTAGTGGTGTTAATACTTATTATTATAGAATTTTGTTTTGAATATGAACAGTGAGGAGCTAATGAAGTGCTTTGATATTAAAATTTAATAAAATTCTAAAAATGGAGTTAAACGATTTGGTAAGTGAAGCATTCATATAAGAAATAATTTCATAAGTTTTTTTATTAGCAGTTTCTAAAAATGATAATACTTCTGAAGTTAAAGTCTTAATTTAAAATAAAAGTGTATAGATATGCTCCAATTTTTTTTTATTGGCAAATTAAAAATCTAATGACTTTAGAATGTAAATAATCTAATAGGATAATGATGACTAGTTTTTGTGACTGAATTTTAACATTAGTAACACATGAATTGATTAAATATCTACACATGCACAAATTATGAATGAACTCCAAAAGCAGAATTGTATTTTTCTTCGACTTTTATGTACAGTGACTTATAATATGACACATTTTAGACTCTATGATATAATGAAGAAAACTGAGTTTGTATTTCTGAGTGATTTTACTTTGACTGATTGAGTCTTAAATTTTTTACACTTGTACAATTTTGATTAAAAAAAATTTCATTTGTCTAAGTCATTGAAAATTTGAAATTATTCTTTTCATATGCACATTAGTATACATATTGTTAGTCACACGATTGATGAATTTGGTTCAGATTTTGATACACATCTTCAATGCAAATGAGAAAACTATACTAAATTCCCTTAATCCATCTATTTGTATTTTTTAATTATTTTCCCACACATAGATAAAAATGTTTCATGTAAATTGATTTTATCCAAAATTTGATGGAAATTGATAAATTTCTCCTTGATGCTTTTTACCATATTTCTTACTTTTAACTTCTTCTATTTTCACTATATTATATTTGTCCTTTATCGTATTATGCTGATTGACAGACATAAGTATTAAAGTAATAATTTGTATAATTCTTATTTAACTGTCAACAATAAGAGTTAAACAAATGTTATGTTAATAAGGAAATCTGTTGTTAAAAATAATCTTCAAAGTTATATTCTAAAAAAAATGTCAAAAATTTTGGAAAAATTTGCACAGCAGCAAAATTAATATCAAAAATTCCTTTTAAAAGAAACTTTAATAAGTTAAATTCTGTTTTGTGCAACATTATTTGTGTTAACCTTTATAATAAATTTTTGCATTGTGATATATATATATATATATTGGTAGGTTTAAGTATCTCTTAACTGGTTGGGAGTCAGGTATCCTAAAGTTGATATTATTCTCCATAATCTGAAAATTAAACTATTTAGCATTAAGATATTGTCCAATATCCTATAAGAAATTATTGAAATTTGTATAAAACTCAGAAATATTATAATTCATCATTCCTGCAATGGTAAACTTCTAATCCATAGAGAAATGATAAAGGAAAAATTTCTTATTGTCTCCTAAAATACATTTTTCTACAAACTATTGCTTTAGTTTTTGAAATCAAAATGACAGTCCTTTACAATAGATCATTAATATAATGTTATATATACTGATTTATTGCAAACCAAATGACCAAACAAAGAAGGTACACATAAATTAATCACAATTTGAGAAAATCATTTGAATCAAACATTTCAGTTTCATCAAAATTAGATGCATTATACTTCTAACCTTGTCAAAGGAACAATGCATCACTCTGGTGAAGGGAGCAAATGGTACACTTTCATATTTAAATTTCTAAAACTTATTTATTTTTCAAACAGTATAATGATCTAAACTAAACAATTGATGGATGATTTTCAAAGTAAGCATACAAACTTCATGCTAAACGACAAAAATACGAATTTTGTCACCAATTGTCAGTAAAAACTATAGTGATATAGCGAACAAAAAATAACATTCTCCCTTCTTCTCCAAAAGTGACTTCAATATTTCAAAAACATGTTGAAAATTATCTGTGGAAGTAGAATATTTTGAATTCAAAAATATGAAAGAGGTCACAAGTTGGATTTTGCTATCAGTTCGTTTCTCTTTTAATTGAAAAAAAAAAAAAGGATTTCCCTTTTTTCTATCTAAAGATTGTTGGATAATGAAATAAATACTATATATACTCTCGAGCGAAACGGATCTCTCAATAAATAATATTTTTAATCAGAGTGGTTTCCCTGACA
>JAPMOQ010023314.1:7275708-7296180 GCA_026543055.1 Argiope trifasciata | reverse complement strand
GGTCTGTACTTTCAGAAACATGTAAACGCGATAACTCATAAACGCAATTATTTAAATATTTCAAATTTAGTACAAGATTTTGTGATTATAAATGCAATTTTATTGAAAATGGTGGTTTCAATCGATTATAAAAAAACGATTTTAAAACCCAAATTCGATTTTGGATACTATTAATTGCATGACTTAATTCCAAATAACTCGCCAAGAATGAAATGAAAGATTCAGCCAAAATGTTAAATTCAAGCCAAAAAATTTTTTGTAACTATTGTACGCCATTACTATATAAGGCGACCTCAAGGATGTCACCTTTATAAGAGAGTATGCGAGAAAGTTTTGGAACTCCTGCTGGTTACAAAAGGTGATAGATTAGTTTTTCTGGAATGATATTGAGTTGCTGTCTTTCACATAAGTAAACTGTAACATCATTAAAAAAGTTGAATTTGGCATCTTCAAATTGATAATATAATTTATTCAAATGTTGAAGTAAGTCGGATCGAGCTTCGAATTTTAAATTATATCTTTGATATTTCTAGATCAAAGATTTTAAACTATAACCCTCAATTTCCTTTTCTAAGGCGTAAGATGAAATGAGATCAATTTCATTCTGAGCACTTTTCACATAAGTTCTTTAATCAAAACATGGTTGAAGATAGCACCTGCCAAAACTGAACCTGCCCAACATCTTCTGTACTTCATTCTTAACAAATCAAAAAAATTTTGCTGATTCCAAATTGGTGTTGTGATATTTTTTCATCAACCCATTAAGTCCATAAATGATGAGTTTGTTCTATTTCTGGTTAGACGTGAGCGAAAATTGGTTTATTAATGCAATACAATTATTTTTTTTTCTATAGGGGAAGTGTTTAATTGAATTGTGTTATAAATTCTGGCAAAAATATTTTGTGCTAAAATGATTTTGGAAATTAATTTCGTTAAATATATTTCAGCTAGAGAACTTTCCAAAGTCCAAAATTTAATTTTATATGGTTGTATTTTTATTTTTTAAAATTTTTTCTTCATTGTTTTAAATTTCTAAATTGAAATTCAAACCAACGAAAATTCGCTTCTCGAAACTTTCTTATATACTTTTTAATAAATGTGCTACGTATTGAGAGTCACATTCTATTGACTTATAATAGTTATAAAAGCGAATATTAGCATACGATTAGTTTCTGGGATGTGGTTAATACACAAGCATCATAAAACCAAATATATATTTTGAAAGCATTTTTTTTTTTTCAACCGATCGAAACCAATATATAACATAAAATTACAATTGTAATCCCAAAATCACACACCAAATTGCATACATTTAACACATTGAGTTTACATGATAGTACAGATACGACAGTTACGAAAGTACAGACAGACAAACGGCCAACTCTTCTATAAGTTTCGTTGAAAATGTGATAAGTATTTACATTGCAGATGCTAAACTTGTGTACCAAATTTTTTTTACCTCTTCGACAAGTTTTATAATTATCGTGTTCACTTATAGTCAGAAAACCAGATAGATATATTTCATCTGAATAGATTAGGTTCAAATTTGATAGAAATCTGTGATTTTGGTATAAAGGCCATATACCAAATTTCCTCCGTGTAACTCAAAGCGTTTTTGAATTATCATATTCGCCGACATATAAAGTTCTTAAATAGTGTTTTTCGAATTGGAGGTCAGAAATGTGGATATTTGTATAAATCTAGATTTCAAATTTTTAACGATTACTTTCACTTTGTATATTACGTGTGCGTGAGTGTAAAAATATAGTTTCATGCAATATTGCTGCATGGTATTAAATCGGGCCATAAAGTAGTAGAAAATCCCCCTAACATTATCAAAGTATTTTGATGGAGAATAGACAAGAACGTGCAGTAATCTTTACTACTAATAAAGATAAATGTATGTTGGCTCTCTACAGGCCAGACATTTTAACCCAGAGATAACGAATTTGTCATATGTGTGCTTTGAAAAGTGGAAATTCACCTCTCAAAGATTTTTTTTTTTGAACTTTTTATCAAAAATTAAGCGAAATGTTGGCATTTTTTCGAAATATTACAGTACAGATATGATTTTTACATCATGTTAAAATTAAAAAAAAAGACTTTTTAAGGATATTAATTTGATAGTAGCGCGAATTTTATTGGAATTTATCAATTTTTAAAAGATTTTTTCTTGCTTACGTTTCATTTAAAGAATTGTTGCTCTGAAATTTAAACCATTTTCTTAATTCCATTATATATTGAATTATACGATTTTTCTTTTCTTCAGGTGAAAGTTAAAAAAAAAAAAGAATTTTGTTAATCATCAGCGCATTTTACATTAAGAATAAAAAAAGTGAAATTATAGTATCGTGAAAATTAGAAGATGAATAAACCAGACATTTACATGTTCAGACTGGTCTTTATTAAAAAGACTCGTATATGCAAAGGAAAGAAGATGTATAAAGAAAGTAAAATAGCATGAAATTTAATACCTGACAATTTGACAGAATCATATACATAATATATCTAAACGATTGAACTAAAATTAAATATAACCAATATCGTTATCGAACCAGATAGTTGCTAAAGATGGCTAATCTATATCTATATTTATCTATACTTATAATAAAGCTCAATGTGTGTGTGTGTGTGTGCGTGTGCGTGTGTGTGTGTGTGTGTGTGTGTGTTGGCGCTCTACAGGTCAGACCGTTGGACCTACAGCAACCAAATTTGGTACATGTATACCTTGGAGGTTGGGAATGTGCACCTCGGAGCCCTTTTTTCGAATTTTTAATTAGAATTTGAATTAATTAAAATTTAAGCGAAATCTCGACGTGTTTCCACTATAACTTCCGAAAATATTATTGCACAAACATGATTTTTACATCAAATAAAAGATTAAAAAATTAGCTCTGTAACGGTATCAGTTTTTTAATTTATAACGTAAGCTTCTATTTTTAACGAATTTTTAAAGAAATATCTTAACCATGTTTTTATCACGTGACTAGATAAAATAAAAGAATGCCGGAAGTTCGAATAAAAAAACTATCATCGCAAAATAAATCTAAAGAAATGCTACTTTTAACACGTGACTGGATAAAATAAAAGAAATATAAAATGTGATATTTTCTAAAAAATAAATACAAAGCAAAGGATTCTATGATCGTTTGCAATATTTAAATAATTAATTCAATAAATCTTCTTTACGGTAAACATGATCGAATTCAGACAGGATATGCATTGGAATCCCGACTTAATGACATATTTCTATTATCGTTTGCAATATCTGTATCATTAATTCAATAATTTTTTTCATTATAAAAAAAATAAATGCAAAGCTAAGGTTTCTATAGAATTTGCAAGAGCATGTCAAAGGGAAAAAATTAGGTTTTATCACCGTGTTGCCATCATTTTGACTGAAATTCAAATTTAAAAAAAACTATCATCGCAAATTAAATCTGAAGAAATGCAACTTTTAGCACGTGACTAGATAAAATAAAATAAATATAAAATGTGATATTTTCTTTAAAAAATGCAAGGCAAAGGATTTTATGATCGCTTGCAATATTTAAATCATTAATTGAATAAAATATCTTTATTTATACAGGACATGCATTCAAATTCCTTTACAATGGCCAATTTGTAAAATATTATTAATTGGCATATATATTGTTTAATACTATTAATTTGATCTAA
The DNA here is from genome assembly GCA_026543055.1 of Argiope trifasciata. Classification (NCBI taxonomy): domain Eukaryota; kingdom Metazoa; phylum Arthropoda; class Arachnida; order Araneae; family Araneidae; genus Argiope; species Argiope trifasciata. The sequence goes on along the minus strand of JAPMOQ010023314.1, from coordinate 7,292,502 downwards.
ATGAAGTAAATAATTACATTTTATGTAGTTTGAGTCAAACAATGCATTTATGAATAATGAGTTTTAGATTTCTTCATAGTTTGCTCTGTGAGCCATATTTTACAAAATATTTTTATTAATATTTTAAATAAAAGTTGCTACATCAATCAGTCTTCTAAATCAATCATTAAAACTGACTGATTTATAAAACTAATGTGATATTTTCTAAAAAAAATAAATGCAAATCAAAGGTTTCTATAATCGTTTGAAACATCTAAATAATTAATTCAACAAATCTTCTTTATGGTAAACCTTATTGAATTTATACAGGATATGCATTGAAATTCCGACTTAATGGTATATTTCTATAATCGTTTGCAATATCTGTATCATTAATTTAATAATTTTTTACATTATAAAATGTGATAGTTTCTAAAGAAATAAATGCAAAGCCAAGGTTTCTATAATTGTTTGCAACATCTAAATCATTTATTCAATAATTTTTTCCCCTTTTTCGCTTTAAAAAAAAACATATTTAATATTTTGGCAACATCACCGAAAAAAACATTTTTAATATCAGGCCAATCAATGCTCAGAATTACTTCAAGGCTAATGAATATGTGATTTAATTGAAAATTTTGGAATGCATTACTCATGGCGAACCAGCTGGTCTCCAAAAGCAGCTAGCTTAGAATAAAGTAAGATGTGCAGCTGGAAATACATATTTTACTCAAATGTTGCTAAGGTATCTTCTGGAAAAAATATTTTATCAGCACTAATTAATGAACTCGCTAAGGTGGGAGAATAGTCAGGAAACTTTTTAATTCCAAAATGAAGAGCGATAATGTCAGTGATTTGACTGATTTTGAGAGATTTTCACAATTTTTTTCTTCTTAAGAAGCGGGCATGCAATCAGAATCATTTTGAAAATATTCTAATAGAAAGTCGTTATCTTACCAATGATGAAACTCAGTGAAAGAAGTGATTATTTGTGATTGACTCCTACGTCCTATATTGTGATTGACTCCTACGTTATCTTAACCATTTTATCCAAATTTCTTTATCAGAAATTTATCTATCTTTTCTTCCTATGAGAACACGTTTCATTATCAAAAATATAGCCTTGTTCCCAAACGCATTAATCCTTTAATCTTAGTTCATCCATGTATATGTGAATGTGATGACTCAAAAAGTCATTCAACTGGATAGATAAAATTTTGCAAGGTATCTTAAGCATCAATTTTGTAGATCTGGCCAAATTTTGATGCAGATGATGAGAAGCAAGAAATCAGAAATGCAAACTCGACTATTTTTACTGTCCTTCAAACTAAATAGAATGTGTATCATAATGGAGAGTAGACGAAAATGTCAAAGGGATATCATTCATATTTATTTTCAAATGAAAAGCTTGAAAAATCAAATCTGAGATATGCATGGCATGTTATTCATCAATAAAATTAGATTTTTTGCTGAACTTCGTGGCATCAAAACATTCTCCGCCCTTTGTAGATATCTGATATTTCTCAAAATGTTTTTGTTTTTGATCAAACGAGGCTTACAAAGTCTTTTGTTTAGTATTACTTGCTTCTGAATCAATAATTTTCAACGAAAGCAAAATATAATAAATGTAACCTGTTCAGAAAAGTTACTCTAAGGCACGAATACTTTACTCTATTGAAAGAATGAATTTAACAGAAAACCAGCTGTAATAATATCTTCAAATCCTTCTCGCTTACTTTCTGATAAATTGTTTATAGAGAAAGCCTTGCAAGACATAGGCGTTTAATAGCTATAAAATATTTATCTTTGACATGAATTTAGCATTTTTTATTGAAACCATTGTGTCATCCTTGGCGATTAATACATATAGTTGGCAATTAATCTCTGGCATAAGGATAAAAATATCCAGAAATCGAATTTGTGTATTAGATAGTGTTTTTTTCGATCGATTAAAACGACATAATTGACATAACACTGTACTTGTCATTAAAATCCTATACCAAATTTAATAAATTTAAATCACAACGCATTTGAATTGCCACGTTTACATGTTTCTGAAAATACACACAGATAATCAATCCACAGTTGAATTTGACCAGAAATTTAACAGGTGTCTGCACTATAGCCATTAAAACTCTATACAGAATTTTATTTATCTAATTTTTTAGCTTTACAATTATTGTGTTAATTTATATTCAAACAAATGGATAGACTAACTTTCTCTAAGAAGAGTTTAATCAAAATTTGATTGAAATCTGTAATCTTGAGTAAAGACCATATACCAAATTTCAACAGTCTAGCTCAAAGAGGTTTTAAGTTATATTTACCATAGCCAGACATTTTCCAAAAATGCGTTTTTGGAACTCAGTGCCTGAAACGTGGATATTTGTCAAATCTCGAGTTCGAATCTTTTGACAATTTCTGTACTTTCTCTATTCTAAGTGTACAGGAAATTAAAAAAAAGGGGAAAAACCGAGAGATATCAATGAGAGTAGTAACAATTCTGATTAAATATCGCAAATAAAATGGAATGGTTTACAACTGAGATATTCCCAATGCTGAATTAGAGTAGTTAGGTTAGATTAGAGTAATTGATTTATCCCGATTACAGTAATTTCTTAACATTTTTTTATATCTTTTAATTTCCAAATCAAATTTTAGAACTTTAAATGTAACACCTTCCCATTCTTCGAATAGCTTTGCGAAACCTACGTTTTTATTTCCACTTTCAATAAATTGTATTATTTGTTCATAACTTTTTATTTTCGATTATAGAAATGAATTTAGTTCTATTTTTAAATGCACCAAATATATCAATGAATATTACCAACGATATTTCATAATTTCAATTACAGGTAATCTAAAATTTATTCTTTATCCCGCTGAAAATAATTTTAAATTCCTTTTACAAATTGTTTGTGTACAAACACTGCAAATATGATGTTAATAGAAATGGCGGATATAAAAAAGATTTCATTAACGAAAAGCATTTTTTTTAAAATTATTTCCTAAAGGGAAAATTATTTTTTGAAAAAAAAATTGTGCTAAAAGTAAATATGAAGATTTAAATGAAAAGCATATTTAAAAGGATACAAAGTGTGATTAAAGTGTGCGCAACAAAATGGCGTATGAATACCATATTTAAATATACAAGTATAATTTCTTAAAACAGTTATGGCAACTATAATTCCTTTGTAATAAATTTTCAATTATTTAAAATAGAATTTTTCTGAACTTTAAATAATTTGAAATTTATTATTACTATTGTCGCACATGATAACTTGCATCATTATATAATACTATTAAAGTGTTAATGGGCATTTTAAATCTAGATTCAACAATAGGAAGGCTAAGGAAATTTATAATAAAGGACAAGTTATATTCAAATTTTAAACTAACCACAAGTGGAAACTCACTTTTTTCTAGTTGCAGTTTAGTTCTTATTTGCGTTTTCCATTGAACATTTTTGAACCGCCTGCACTTAGAAACAAACAAACAACAAAAAAAAAAAGCTTGTGAAAACGACAGACAATTATTTGCAATTTTTTTCCTTTAAAATTAAATGTACTATTTCTGCTACAGAGTTAGAGGTAAAGTCTACACTTTGGGAAAGACTGTATTTCAGGTAGGTGATTTTCATTTAAAAACTCTGTACAAAGATATAGGTGAAAAGTTTGAGGGGGGGGGGGGCAAGAGGTAAATTGAAACAGTTCCGTTGGGATTAATTGTTACAATGTAACAACTTTCCTCGAATAATTTAAATTTTGATTTACAAATATTTTTCCTTTAAATATGATATGAAAAATTACATAAAAAAGTAGACGCATAGTGTAAATTCACATTTGAGGGTGATATGGAACGTTTTCGGACTAATCTAGGGAAAGGACTCCGAGAATTACTTAAACTAAAGTACATCAAAGTGCCATCTTTGTTTAGTCTTGCATATTTTAAAAGGTTTGTGTTTGGTAGTTTTTATATTTTGCAGTTTAGAGTTGTCTTTTTTTTAATTTTTAGTCGAGTATGGGGGAAACTAAAATTCAAATTGTGGTAAAATTCACTGGCGGGAAAAAAATTCCCGACACCTAGAAAAAGATATTCTAGAGTAATGAAATTTGGATTTTTCATTAGTCTTGTTAACACGTTTAATTGATTAAATTTTTAAGATCATAGGTTAATTTAAGTTCAAGAAAATCCATTTAAAATATGAAAAGCTATTACATTAATAGCCGGTGTAACCTCAAGAATTTTGAATTTAAACCTGCAAACATTTATACATTTTTGTCGTACAGATGCCAAATATTACTTTATGGAGTTCCATGCTTATTGTACTTGTTCTGTCAATACTGGGACAAGTCTTTCTTGGTGTTGGGATTTTTTTCCCCGTCAGTGTACTTTTTATATAAAAGGATTATCTCCAATGGACATTAAAACTCAGCTAGTTTCTGCACAGGGAGAATCTGCTCCTTCCTTTACAATTATTAAAACATGAGTTGCGGACTTTAAATTTTTTTAGTACAAGCACTCTGGAGAGTTCTGGAAGATTAAAATCAGCTACTACAAATGAAATCGTTAGAAAAGTTTTTAAAAAAAATTATGTATGAACGCCGATTGAAATAGATAGAGGTTGTTGAATAGGTTGATGTATTTAAGAAACAAACATTTCATAATCGTTAATTTGGGTACAAGAAAGTTATCAGCAAGATGGGTGTCGCATTTGCTGACAATGTATGCCTGAGGGAGATGAAGAAATGAAAATTGATTGTTCACTGAGATAGGTAGCTACTTAATGTAAATTTGACACTCAGCAGTTTACTAGAAAGAGAATTAATTAAAGAAAATTACTAGTAATGGTAAGATGTAATTTTAATAAATATCTATTTCTAATTTTAATATTTAAAGATAATTAAATAAATAAATTAAAAAACAAAATAGATACATTTAAGGATATTTTTCCGAGACAGCTGCATATAAATTACATTAATAAAGCAATTTTATTTTTGATACAATTCCAATGTACCTAATATTGTTTGCCAAAAAATGTCGATGAATTTTCGGAGATGAACAGATGGAATTTCAATATTACGCTGTCAGCGCTTCAAAAATATATTGTGGGGTTTTTACTAATGAAGTATAAGCTTTGGCATAATAGTATACATTTTAAAAAAATCAAATAAAAATTTTAATGAATTAGACTGAATGTGGAAATTCTTCAGATGGTTGACTGTGAACATTTCCTGTAGATAAAGAGTAAGTCTTCTTATGCACCCTAAAAGAAAATTGATTTATATTTGGATAAATATGATGACAATTAATACTACGTAGAGTTCTTTGAAGCAGTTTAGGCTGACTTCAATGTCTGTTTGTAAAAGGTTCGCGATCACAAAGTTAATTTTACGAATTATGTAGTGTAAAAACTACAATTTATGCATTAATTAAAAAGATCATTCATCAGAATAATTTATATAATCAAATGCATTATGAATAAGTTTCATAGACCTATTGTTGCTCCATAGATTTTACAAAATATTAAAAAAAAATATCATTTAATTTGATGGCTAACATGATGTATGACAAACTACCTTATGCGAGGTGTTTCAAAATTTATGGGAAAAAATTTAAGGCATTATAAAAAACATCTAAACAAGCAAATTTCTCTATACAGTGCATGGGTGGAGAGCAAGCAGTGGACCACTAGGAGGTAACCGTTTCTGTCACATGAAAGAATGAAACACTAAATGTATAGAGAAGGTACTAAATAATTTTATTGACAACTTCTATGGTAAAATTATAGAAATCGCCTGCTGTAATGTAGGCGTTACTCCTATGATGTAGAGAGGGGCGCATCTTTCCAAAAACATCAGGCATTTATCGGGCGGCGCTGGTAGCAACAGAAATCCTGACAACTAGGTCCTTGTCGGAGACAATAGTGCTTTCTTAAAAGTGACTTTTCAAATGAGTCCATAGGAACAAAACAGGAGAAGAAATCGAGTGAGCTTGCCGGCCAAAGTGTGGATCCAACCCGACCAATTCTTTCAACATGTCTTCTCAGGAAACGCTACTAGTACAGTTTTGAGGCTTTAAAAGCATTCCCACTCACCAGACCATAATGCATATCCGCATTTTCCTGATTATTGTTCATAGCCATGCATTCTGAAATCCACTACAGAAATGACGATGTATAAGAAAATGTAGGTTTTATGCTGCATTACAATGCCAGTTAGCGGTTCACAGATTGCTCTCCGCCCATGCATTGTATAGTCAAATCACTTGCTTAGATATTTTATATCACACTTTAAGCTTTTGCCTATGAGTTTTGAAACACTCTGTATAGTGTAATAATGCCCCACCCCACACATTTTTTAAAAATTACAGCCAGTCATCCCTTTACCACAGAACTAAGCCATATAAACAGGGATTATTGGACTATCTGTTACACCAAATATTTGCATAAGATAACAACGTCCAGTAAAAATTCAAAAAACTTCAAACTGTTTGTAAAAAATCTCTGTAGAAATCTTTCCGATTATTTCTTTAAATAAATATACATATAGTTAATTTCCAGGATATTGTAATATTATGATAGAATTATTAACCATAAGGAGTCTCCCTCTAATTTCTTTGAATTCAATACATTCTGTTATGCAGAGGTAGACTGAGCTTATCTCACCACCAATGCAAGCCTCTGTGGGGTAAGTTGTTACAGTGTAAAAATGTATATAAAATTTTTGATACTGTCGAATTATGTTTGTCTAATCGCTTTTATTAAATATGTTAAGGATCATTAATAAATAGAGAAAGTTTTAAAGAATGTTTCTTAAAAGTACTTGTAATCTATTCTTCAAACAAGAAAAAAATCATAGGGGGAAAGGACAAAATTTAGTTTCAGCCTCTCTTATTTCATCATTAAATAACGTTGCTTAAAAGGAGTATAAGTCTTGAACGACTTGTTAAATTTATTAAACTATATTCGAAATCGCACAATTTTATCACTTTTCAAAACGTGTAGTTGGACGACGTGACTTTAAAAATCAGTTAAACCAAAAATCTTACAAGTTCGATGTTATTGTTGGAAATAAAAGCTAAATACAAATTTACTTGGCGTCTCCTTCCAACTACTTCATTACTGAAAAATGAAATTTTTAAAAAATGTTTTACGCCTTTTTCTTGCGATTTGGGGAAATAAATCCCTTTGTTCTTCATTATTATAAAGAACTTAAAACATTAAAACGTGGGAAAAAAAACCGTTAGAATTTAAAACGTGGTTAACTTAAGGTATTAAGTGGTTAATTTAAGGTATTGGTTTAATGCGTTAAAAGCTTTCCACTAGACATTAAGCTTGAAAATGTAAATACATTCTTTCAATGATTCAGATTCCCTTTCCAGTTCCATTCTTTTAGTGAAGATTAGTTGATATAAATGGTAAGATCAAATTTTAACACTAAGGATTACAACACTAATACATACCTATTTCTACCATTGTCGATCAAATGACAGGACTTTATTTTCTGATTGAATCTACGAAATATAAATGTTAGAAAGAAAATAACTTCATTATAATTAAACAAAATTGTATATTGTCAATTTATATGTATTGCAAAGACAAAGAATAAGAATTTTTAATGCATTACTTATTGCCCTTATTTTTTTTCGTATACAATGTGTTTCTATTATGCATTTTTAGCAAACCTATTTTTTACATTTAGAACAAATTTTGATTATTTTATTTTCTCCACAGTATCCTATTTGACATGTTTTACGTTGATAAGAATATATAATAAGTTTAGGCATTGATTGTTCTAATTTCATATCTATTCTTTTTGTTATTTCTTTTGGTTGTTCACGGGCTTCTCAAAAATCGGCGGCAAGTTCTACTGCTAACTGGAAGAAAAAAAATCTTGCTTCTAGATTTTTTCGTCTGTCGTTAGCTTGTACAAAATCCAGTCATTTATGCCAGTTAAATCAATGTGCAACTAATTGAATACAGTACGTTGAATACGCATTAAGTCATAAGTTCTGATCCGATAATTTTATGAAGTAATGAATTGTTCTACAGGTTAAATGACCGGTTGTGGTAGACAACGGTATACGACAAGTATTACTCAAAATAAACAACATGCAAATAAAAAATAATAGAATATTAACTGTATATAATTCTTAGAAAAAGTCATGAAGTCAAATGTGCAAAAGCGATAAGATATGTGCATTTTCAATGCAAAAATTCATAGTGAGTTATTTGACTGCTTATGTTATATTTTGTGTTAAATAGTTATATGTATAATATTTTGAATATAACTAATGTTGTATAAATTATTATAAAATGCACAATTATGTTACTGTACCACAATACTTATTCATGGACCTTCGTGACTTGTAATCGCTTGAAAATGAAAGGTATATCAATTCTTTCTTTTAATTATTCTATCTTTCATTATTATATAACTTTAAAAAAATAAAAATATGCCAAAAATTATTAAACAAAAATTTAAGAAAATAGTAGCAGAATAGAATTAGAAGATTACGATTACTACATTTCAAAATCGTTTGCATTAAATATATATCTATATATATCTATATCTATATCTATATCTATATCTATATATATATATATAAAAGAAAAATTGTAAAGAAAATATATAGTGGCAGAGTAAAATTAGATGATTGTGATTCCTACATTTCAAAATCTTCTGGGTTAAATATTTTTAAAAATAAGGAAAATTGCAAAGAAAATATACTGGCATGACTGAAAAGGTTAAATTTGAAATTTTAAAATGGCATCGAATTATTTTTGTAAAATAATTTGCTCCGAAATTGCAACAGAAAAATGGAAATTTTCAATTTATTTCTAATCAACTGAATAATTAATTAACTTTTGCAATTTAAAAAGACAATGGTATTCTTTCTCTTTTCCGAAAAGACAAAAGTGCAAACTTTAGTTAAAATCGACCGAATAATTTAGAACGAGATTTGAAACATACAAATAATTATACATGACCTCAATGTCATTTATTTATATTATTTTAAATCAAAGTTTTCACATCAGAATGCCGTAAAATCAAAATAAAAAGTATAATTTTGATCAAATGATGGAAACGCTTATTTCTTGCTAAACTAATTTTAGAAACGAGTTTTCCTGGATAATACACATTCAATAAAGTAGGTTTAAAAAAATTTTAATTAGTTTTTTAATAACACACATCACAAGTCTAGCAAACGTTCCGTAAGTGTTTTTAGATTTTTAAAAAAGATTCGAATTCTTTATCTCGAAACATCAGAGTATAATAATAGTTTAGATTTAAAAAAAAGCATAAATCCAGTAAATAAAATAATATTGTCTGTTTTGCCTTTGGTGGCTTGATTTCATCAATCCATGTATATCTTGCGAAACGGTTTTTACATCATTCAGTTAGCAGAAAGCATGTCGGTATAAAACATTGGTATATATATTTTTAAAATATATTTATTGCTTCCAAATATATCAAAACATTGGGGAATAACAAATTGAAACTTTTAATATTTATTTTTATTGAACCAAAAGATAATAAAATATCCGCATTGATTATTCATAATTTTACTTGTAATTATATAAAAGAAAAATATTGTTACAAAGATTTGTTTCAATAATATTTTGAAAAGTTTGTTAAAATTAAAGATAAAAATTGCATGAAAATGTAATGTTATTCAAAAGATAGTTTTTTTAATATTCTGCTGTAGTATAAACACGATTTTTGAGTGATAATATACTTCAGAATCACTTAGAAAAAGTATAAAAATCTGCATTAATTTTTAAATAATTGATTATCTAATTAAAATCTTGAAAACCCGTCTTTAGTACATCATAATATTGCGCAATCTGTACCCAAAAAGCACAGCCTGTTGCGCAATATTGTATGACATTAAATTCTAATTTTCAATATTCACCAATATTAAACATTATTGTGAATATCATACAATAGTCTACAATATATTTGTGCTTCTAAAGAACAGTATATCTTTCTGGGTACTTTTAAAAATATCAACATGGATGTAACTGTAAAACTATCGAGACTATTATTGTATTTATTACTTAAGCTGATTGTCGAGCTACTGCTTACCTACTTCGCAGGCGTTTCAATATACGAACACAAAAAAATGTAGAAAGAATATTTTTCTTTCTATCTAAAGTAAGAAAAGTACAAAATTTTCCTACTTTTATGTAGAAACAATAGTTCCAGCTTCATTTAAAGCTAGAAAAATCAGCAGAATTTAATATTTTTCATGTGAATTGCAATTCACAAAGAAATTGACAAAAAATGATAACAAAATAAATTTATTAATGTTCTTCTAAATATAGTAAAAATTTTCTTAATTAAGCACCAATTAACCATAAATATCGCTATAACAGAATTATATTTATAATTTTAAATTTGTAATTTAAGTTAAAAGCTATAAAAGAGAAATTTAAAAAAGTATTCGAATTTTGAAACACCAGGAGAGTAAAGGAATGACTAATATAATTTCGATTCGTCTCTCTCTTCTTTATTTTTTTTAAATTTACTCATTGCAACAAAAATGTGGGTACAACAAAAGTATTTTACACAGTCACAATGCGCATGAAGATAAATCCAGTAAATAAAAAAAAGAAAGAATATTACAGTAAGGAGTATTTGAAAAATTGATAAAACTAGACAAAAAATATGTGAATAAGACTAACATCAGTCGAACCCACCCACCCCCCTCCATCTTTAAAAAAATTTAATTGAAGCGGAGCAAAAATTTTTCTTCCATAATATGCTCCGAAAATATTGAGAGAAAACACCAACAATTCAATCAATTTTAACTAAAAATATAATTACAAATTTAAAAACTCTTTCCTAATAATTCTACCTATTATCAGTGAATAACTACTTGCCTAATTAATAGGAATAGCTATGAAATGTTTGTTGATCTACAAGCAAAGCATTTTGAAAAGAATATCTTATGTAATAGGCATTGGGATATATTACATATAACTTCTTTCATTTCAGGGATTATAAGAGTTATAAAATATTCGAATCTCTTATCCAAAACATCCTAACATGATAATGCTTTAAGCTTATTACTTCTGTCTTAATTTTTATAATTTTATTTTATTCATATGCATATAAACATATATTTGATGTGGTTGCAACAAGCTTAAATATAAATTCAGCAGCTTAGTAAAAAAGTTGTTGTAAAACATACTTCAAATATTTTTGATCATCTAAAAAAAATGGAGAAGAAAGCAATTTCGGAAAAAAAAAATTTTCATTAAATAACAAAAGGAGAGGTTATTATAAAAACTTAAATTTTTATTAATTTTCCAAAAAAAATTTTTTTCTTAATTTTGAAAAAAAAAAAAAAAAAAAAAAAAAAAAAGTTTTACTAAGTACCTAAAACCCGAAAGCTTTTCTTCGCCATATTTGATAGCTTTCGGTGCAATAGTTTAATCTGCTCAACGTTTTCTTTAAATTCCGCTATTTCATAAAAGAAATATAAAAAGAAAGTATTATAATCGTCAAAATTTTCTAACTCGAAATTTTGAGAAATATTCTCATCATAGTACCCTGAAATCAAAAAATACAGTTTTGTATTTATGTTTCTTTGACGCTTTGCCTCCCCGTGTACATTATAATTCAAAAATACTTTGAGGTAGACGAATAAAATCTGTTATCGAGTATTCACACAAATTTGTAAATTTTTACCAAATTTTTCTCCAATTCCTATCCGAATAAGTCAGTCTGTCCGACTCTCTCTTAACAAGATAATCACGAAACGAAAAGATCTAAATATATGCGCTTTAACGCATTGGTATATAGATTTAGGATCTAAATTGTAGATCGATAATAAATATGTAGCCCATCTATCAAAGGATTGATCATCAGTCGGTCTGTACTTCTTAAGTATGAAAACTTATTAACACAAAATGGCAATTACTTAAATATATGAAATTAGTTATGTGATCCTGTGACTGCAATTGTAGTCATAGGATCACAAATAAATTCAATATTTGGAAAAAGGACGTCCAAAGTACATTTTGGATTAATTTTAAAAGATCGCATGCTAATAGACTCTTTCAGAATTATTGTTCGCCTATAGTTTTCTGTTAACAATACGCAAGTATTTTTATTAGAGAGTTTCCCAGAAAGATTCGGGGAGACCACTTCCGTTTATTTCATCAAGCATACGCATGTTAGAAAAGAACAAATAGTATGTAGCGTCCTTTAAAATAGTTCAAAAATGTTTTTATGCGGTAATTTGCTCCGAATTTAGAAAGAAATTGTTAAGTTGTAATTTAATTTTTGGTTAAAATTTTTGAAAAACTCCTTTGGAATGGGCCTATACTTTCCAAGAAGTGATTGCTAGTTAAATTTAATAGCTGTTGATTCAAATAAACTGCTTTATATAATGTTTAGAATATTTTTCAATCTACATGTATCCTAATGCAATTTTCAAATACTATACAGATGTGATATTATTTTTTAAAACAATCAGGATTAAAGAAGAGAACATGCAAACAGGGATGAATACATTTTTCTTTTATACTCTGTGTTGCTGGCAGCAAAATGATCAAATTCTTGCTGAAAAGGAAGAAAAAAGTTGAAAACGATATGCAGATAAAGGAAGTCACTCCGCAGAAAGCAAAGGATTGCGGATTTTCGTGAAACCTTCTGAGCGATGCTTATCCTTTTCAATATACAAAATTATAACGGAAAGAAATTTTTACATTTTTATCACAATCTTTTAAACAGAAAGACATTCAAAGTTATATTTTATTACACTAACAAACTAAACTAAACTAACTGCATAACTTTCAAGAAATAATATATATGGTTATTTTCAAATAATATTTTATTTTCCAAAAATACAAAACATCTACGTTAATGTAGATGTTTTGATTTAAATACCAATTTTTGACATGATCGTTTTAACATACACCTATCTATGGCAATTAGATGTGCCCTTGTTGTGTTAATAATATTAATTCAGTTGTGTCCGTCATACTTGATAAATTAAGACTGCAAGCAAATGGATTTCGTCTAAAAATCCTACACTAAATTTCTTTTGACTGGAGCAAAGCACTTTGGAGTAATCATGTTTCCAAAAATATCTTCTTTTGGAGATAGGTAGGAGATACATCAGATACTTGAAATTTTGTGATTACAATTCTTGCAATGATTACAATTTAATAAACGTACATATGTAATATTAACTGCAAGCCATTGGCGAAAAATAGTTGCGAAAAAGTGTATTATTGTAAGTTGATAATATTTTTGGTGAATAATCTCAAAACGCACTTATCAAGTGAACACCAAAACTCTGAATTAAAGTTTCTTTTTTAATGACTGATTGAAAAACAAAATTTTCGAAGCTACAATTATAGACATAAAATAGCATTCCAAATTTTAAATTTTTAAGACTTTGTTTATATCGCATTTACATGCTTGTGAAAGCACAGACAAATAGAAAGTCATCCACTGGATGGATTTGATTGCAAATTTGTCAGACATCGAACATAAGATATTAAATCTATGCACCAAATGTAATACATCTATCTTACTGTGTTTTATAATGGTTGTGTAAACTTATATTTGGACAGATGGTCAAATAGATTTCGAGTGAATGAATTTCAATCAAAATTAGATAGAAATCTACATATTTGGTACAAACTAAGAGTGCACCAAATTTAATCTACCTAACTGAAAACGCTTCTGAGTTAACACGTTTGAAGAGAGATGAAGAACATTTCAAAAATGTTTCAAATTTGGGGGGAAGGGGGAGTTAAAATGTGAAAATTTATAAAGTTTGGAAAATTTATAAATATCGCAAGTTTGGCTGTTTTTTTTATATTTTATTTTTTTGCGATTTTAATACTTTATTCTCGCAATAAAGAAGCAAAAAACGGAAAGGACTCGTTTATTCTCCTCAGAGTTGTTTGTAAAGAGAACAGTAAAATAAAATTGCATTGATAATCCCAATAGCTATCTAAATAAAACCGAAAAACATCAAAAATGAATTTGAAGTCAAGTACAGTGTTTGAATGTCAAGTGCTTTGAAAAAACTCGAAATCTCCTGAATTTGGCCTTAAAAAGACCAAAATAACCATCCTACTACATTCTTTGGCTAACTCAATGTCATATTTCTGATAAATCAAGATTTACTAAATAGAATATGTCTTGAATTCAAAGCTCAGGATCGAATTTATGGTGTTTTCGATGAGTTATTCGATCTTCTGTGTGTCTCCTAAGAAATTCGAAGAATCTATAATAAAAGATTTCTCTCCTTTGTATGTGTTTCAAATTTTTACTAGTTAATTTTTTTAGAATAACAAATATTGTTTGACAACAGATTCTAAAACCTGCCGAACTCTAGCGCATGCATTAGAATAGGTTTAATTCATCAAAATAGGAGGGAAAGGAGAAGATGCTTACATTTAACAATAAAATAAACTCGGATTACTCTGAGATTGACTTAAAATAATACGGTCAGAAACGACACGATATTCACATACAAGTGAAAAAAAAAGGAAAGAAAAAGTATCCAATAGGGCGAAAATCAAGATCAAAAGAATGACGAATTACAGAAATGCTCTCAACCTTCCGCGTCTCTGCCCTTAATGAGATAGAATCATCGAAAAGTGGTTGTCTTAGAATACTGAAATGAACAATGCAACACAATATCAGAACTAATTATATGATTATTGATAGTTCAGATTAATCATGTAATTAAAGAAAAGTAGATTGCTTGAATAAAGGAATAGACTAATATTTTGTGCGTCATAATATAGTTAATTACTACAGGAATGAGAATTTGATTTCAAATTTTAAGCTATAATTACTTAATATCATAGGAATGAAGATGGGGAAAAGAAAACAGTATGATTCATCTTAATTGGAATTTCTTTTCATTGTTTTCAAATTGTTGCAAGATAAGATTTGTAGTTCTTGACAACCATTTGTGGAGTTATTTGTTCTTATCTTTGTCAATCTAACCAATAGTCATATGATGATTCATTAGAAGGAGGAGTAAAATGAAGTTATGGAATGATTAGATATCCCACAGAATAAGACAACAGACAGAAAGATTCCTAGGGATTTGTTAGCACAACTATCTAGCTATCTATGCACAAGAATCTTTTCTTTACCATTCATAACCAAAAGGTCAAATTGAAATAATTCAAATTGATTTTAACCTTCGATTCACATGATTTCAAATTTCTATGTGAATTAGGGATTCAAGCAGCATTCTCACAACTTACAAAACATTATTAGGGAATCTACCAACTATAATATAAGAGTTAAGTGCGTTATTTAATTTTTTTATAATCTCTTTAGAAGCCTATCGAGAAATGAACAAGATATAAATCAATTTATAGGTTTCAGATCTCAGGAGGGGAAGGGGGAATGCCATGAAAACAAAATGTCAGTACACTTATTTCAATTTTCCATTCAAATATGTTGCTACAACGTGAAATGATATTTCGAAATTTATTACTTCTACTCAGATTCTATTTATCCTTATTATGCGACGAAACATATTTAGTTGAAATTAGTAAATCAGTTCCTTTATCCTAAATATCCTCAACACAACAGCAGGGATTCGTCAATGCAGCCTGTTGATGATAGAACGGTTTATTTCCATTAAAAAGATTTTCGAAAATTATTAATTTATAATTTTGTAGATAAATATAGTTAATATTAAGTTTAAAATATAACTAATATGAAATGTAATTTAAAAAAACTTATCTAAAGTAAACATATATAGTTTCTAGAATTTTAATACAGATAATTTTTTAGTCCGTAAATTTTAATCTCCCATTTACCTCCCCTCCCTCCAAATTTTTTATTAGCATTATTCAAAATTTATTTTTTTAAAATGTATTCGAATTTCTCGAGTTTTTGTAAGTTATGCCGAAAATTCACCATCCTCTTAAAAGTTATTCAGAAATTTAGAATGCAACTACCTACCAACTATTTATAGACTTGAAACATACGAAGGGCGGGGGATATGAACAAAGAATTTCCCTTCTGGATGCTGACTGGCGTATTTTCATTGAGACAGCCTATGGAATGGTAAAAAATCGCGCGTTTTTGTAAAATAGTAATATTCAAATTTTCACCACTCGAATTGTCTTAGTCACAATGATGTGTATTTATTTTATTTAAAACTACTCGCCTTTGGCAACCAGCTAGTTCGATGAGATATTGATTATAATTAATTTTCTTATAATCATATAGATGTGACTTCGTGTAAATGATTCAACCAAATTATCAAATTTTAAAGCTGTGTTATGTCTATTGTCTCGTACATATGCCCTGTTTATCTTGTACAGGAACTTTTCTAATGAAGATCAGTCCTGTGACATCATGGCATGATAGAAATCTTAAATATCCGGTTCATCAAAATTTCTCTGTATTGCAACTTCATATTTTTATATAGATTATAAACCGCATAAATCTATACTTATAATAAAGCTCAATGTGTGTGTGTGTGTGTGTGCGTGTGTGTGTGTGTTGGTGCTCTACAGGCCAGACCGTTGGACCTACAGCTACCAAATTTGGTACATGTATACCTTGGAGGTCCGGAATGTGCACCTCGGAGCCCCTTTTTCGAATTTTTAATTAGAATTTGAATTAATTAAAATTTAAGCGAAATTTTGACGTTTTTCCACTATAACTTCCGAAAATATGATCGCATAAACATGATTTTTACATCAATTTAAAGATTAAAAAATTAGCTTTCTAACGGTATCAATGTTTTAAATTTATAATGTAAGCTTCTATTTTTAACGAATTTTTAAAGAAATATTTTAACCATGTT
>JAPMOQ010023314.1:7151476-7275308 GCA_026543055.1 Argiope trifasciata | reverse complement strand
ATATATATATATATATATATATATTAAAACAGAGCAAAATTCATTTTTATGCAATACTACTTTTGGAAGTTATCTCTGAAAAAACGCCAAATTTCAGATTAATTTTTGCTTAATTAAAATTATAACTCGAATTCCGAAAAACTCTTTCAGATCTCGTTATTTTGGATCCCTTAAGTGTATACCAAACGGTCTGCCCAGTGCAACTCCAAGCCACATGCATATTTAACTTTATTATTAGTATAAATGATAATATAATTTACTTATCATCAATTAAATAAAATTTAAAATGCATGTATGGTGGTGGATAAGTAGATATTTTCTTAGTTTATCATTTTTATGTAAGCTAATGCTGGCCAATGTCATGAAGATATTGTGATATTGTTGTCCAGAATTTGGTGCTAATAGCAATATCTTAATCTCAATTACCAATAAAAGCCTCTCTTACGTTTTACTAGTAAATTTAAACTCCAATTGCTTATAATTAATGAAATAAAAAGAGTAATCCAAAATTAAATGTAGATTTGTGAAGACTTCTTGTTGAGTGAAATTATATAATACATTATTGTTATTGTTAAGAATTTTTAAAAAGGTAAATTTAAAATTTTCCCATATCATTGGATGTTTATTTAAAATATTAGTATTTTTCTGGGAAGGGAGGGCATAGCCGTTTTAATAGGGCCTTGTCCCAATAATATATAAAATTACTATCAGTATGTATTAATACCTTGTATTCTTTTTTTAAAAAGAATAATCAGTTAAAAAAAACCAACGGATGATAACAATTAGAAAAAAATCCAAAAGAACGAAAATAGCCTATTTATTTTGTACAGAAAAAACGAGACCTATTCTAATTTGCACTCTAAATGGAAGAAAAATAGCTCGAATCCTTGTTAAAATTGGAGGACTTTCATGGCAAAATAAAATATACGAAACTGAAACAAGTAAGTAAGTACTGAATATAAATTTGAAATAGATCATGCGTCATTTTTGAAATTTTCGTAAAGCATCTGTCGAGAATTTAAAAGCAATGCTGTAGAAAGGACCCTAAGACATACGAATTTAAGTATTGATTAAGCGCAGTTGCGCTGATGTAATAATCACATTATAAACCACATACCATTAAGTAAGAAATAAAATCAGTCATCTAAAATAAACATAATAACTAAATGACACAAATACCCTTATTTTATCTTCGGCTGAATTATTCATGAACCATTTGAAGGCTTGACATAGGATAATCGCAATTTTGGATATATTAAATAGAATCACCAACTTTCATGAGGCTCTTTCCTTTTAAATCAATATTCAAGTGGCATAAATGAAAAACAAGAAAAATTAATGATACACAACCGAATTACAAAATGGTAAACATTTCATTTCATGATTCTTCTTTGATACTCTAATATGTGCTGATATGTCAAAAGTTCTAGGAACTTTGCACTTCTTCTTTAGTCTACTGAATAGCAAATCATATCTTGAATGAGAAAATGAAATAAGTATTATCTAAGGATTATTTGTAAGATATATGTAGAAATGTGTTAAAGTCTTAATTTTTATATAGCATTATTGAAAGCTTTCTTTCTATGTTTTTACTTGATTCTTGAGATTATTTGAATATTCTATGACCGATAGACTGAAAGTATTCACATTAATGAACAGAATTCTACTACTGCTGAATGCAAAGCATTTTATTTTTCACACATAATACACAGGTGAGTTTTAAAAGAACTTCAGATACAGGTATACCTGTAACAAAATTAAACTTTGGAATCTGGCAATACTTAATGCAACCTGCGCCACCTGTTTGATGTTGCTCAGCCAACTGCGCACGCGCTGATCATCTTCCCTATCTGCTGAAATTCACCATCCTTCTATCAAGGAATGTAGCTTCATCATGTCGAGGAGGAGGAGAAGAAATATTAAACCTAAAGGAACTAGTAAGTAAATTAGTTGTAATTGTCATAGATTTAGTTTTAAATAAGAATTTACAACTTGAAGACACCAGATATGCATTTGAAAAGTATAATAATTGAGTTTTTTCCCGTGAATTTTGAGAATCTTAAAACAGAGCAAGTGTTGCGAAACCTCCCTTTTATCCGATCTTACTGATGCGAGACATGTCTGGCCAAAAAGAAAGGAATGCTTTCGATTATTTCTGTAAATACGATTTAATCAATTGTCATAAGTTTTCGATAATCAATGAACTAACTAATAAACGTAAAGTATAAATAATTTTGGATCGTTAGCAGTCTTGTTCTGAAGGAAAATCTTAGATCAATCCATTATGGAAGATAGCGTACGTTTAGTCACCGTTGTTATGGTCTGTACAGATTAGATCCTGTTGGACGTTAAAAATGTTGCATGAAGGAAACGATTATATATATTATCTACTATCCATGCCACTATTGATTATTTTAAATAAGCATTCATTAAATATATTTCTTACTTAGTTTTAGACATAGCCACCTGTTAAAAAGGGAATGTTGTTGTTTTCACGATTAATCTTAGAATTTCATCATTGAGATTTTCGGATTATTAATACACTAAATTTCCAATGGGCCCTTTCCTTTCAATAAATCTCTGTGTATTATTAATATTTTGTATTATATTAACAATATTTTTTAGTCTTAGCCACCTGTTAGAAGAGAAAATTAGTTTTTCCGACAAAATTTGAAGTGTAACGATTCTGTTTTAAGTATTAAAGTACATGTAATTTTCCATGTGTTTTATTCTTTTTTATTTATTTTGTCAGTGATGTTTTATATCTTTTTATTTCATAAATATAAAATGGGTTTGATGTATGTTTAATGTTAGAATGAAATATATTTCTTTGATTAGCATATATTATTTAAGTTAAAAATATCCGTAGCTGGTAGTGGTTTTTGTTTGAAATTTTTATAAATATTAATTAATAATTCTGGTCTAAAGAGATTCTGTAAAAAATTAGTGGCAAACATTTCTGCTTTTTATATTGAAAAAATTTAGTATGTCAATACAAAATGGTACTTACTTATTTGATCGCAAGGTAATTCTTACATTTTATTTCTTTTTGGTATTTATTGAAATATTTACTTTTAGTGAAGAAATAACTTTTAAAAAGGATATTCAATTAGTTTGGAAAAAAATATTAACTGATATAACCCATAATTTTAAAGCTTTGGATAGATTTTATTATTGTTTCTTGGATAAAATTTTGAAATGTTTATTGTTGCATGTAAATGCTAATGACTAAAACTGTTTATAAACATTGCTAAAGTGGTTTTTACATACTATATTTAACTTTTTCTATTACCTCTGTGCTTTAATCAAGAGTAGGTTTTATTTTATTGAATTTTCCTATAAGATTAAAGCCAACAATAAAAACTTTTGAAACTTTGATTTGTTTAAAATAATAAATGATATGATTTTATTTATTTTAACAAACTGGGGCTTCATCTTCATTGTTCTTTTAAAAAAAGTTTCATAATAATTAGAAATTTTTCTACACTATTATTAGCTATCATTTATATACTATTATCAATATCAATTTGTAAAATATTTTGTCGACACCAAATCTTTCCATGAAATATCTATCTGCTTTTTAATAGATTGTTAAAATGGAAAATAAATAGGTAATTTATACATTTCTGTAATTTGTAGAAAAAGAACTTTCAAATGCAGAAAATCTATTGGAACTAACAAGCACAAATCCGAAATGCACAATTAGATTATAATGTTTATAAGATTTTTATTTATGTGAATTATATGGCAAATATATTGCTTTAATGTTGTTTTGAATTTTGATGCCCAGGTATTGATTTGATGATGATATAAATGAGATTCATAATTTTTAATTTTGGTTTATGTTATATTTTAATAGGACAACAGAATGGAGTATTTCAGTTATGTTTAATAATAATTTCAATATTTAATTATTTATTTTAATTTTGTGCATTCTAATTAGGTTTTTTTTTTCTTTTACATAAACTTTTCAAAAAATGTGTTTTATAAATGTTATCTATTGCAATAATAATTGATTGAGCTTAAAAAAATTTCTGAAAATCTTCACCAATCATTGTGTCTATGATCTCTCTCTCTCTCTCTACGTGTGTGTATACATTTATATATATAAATATATAATATCCATAAAGCTTTGATAATGTTAACTTTTGAAAAAATAACTAGAATAATTTTGATTGGATTTCAATATGTGAGGTATATATTGTAGGGAGAGTAAAAATTTAGTCTAAGTTTATAGTTGTGCCATCAGACTCAAAAATAGAGAAAATTATTGTTAATTGAAGTTTTTATTTTCCTAAATCTCCCTTATGATTGAACATAGATAATTTAATTCAGGCAAGTGACTGTTTACAGTGCACAACTTTTGTACTTAACATTTTTCTGTAACTGGTACAACTTATCAAAATTATAATCAAATAATTTCAACTTTCTTAATTTTGATTACCTTTTAGCCTAATTTTGCAACACATAGTTAGAGAACTCCCATATATTGCTTTACCTCCTACTTTAATCCTGATTTCTCTAACACTTATAAAATCAATGGAGGAAATATCAGAGACAAAGATTGATCCTGATATTCCTATGTGAATGAAATCTTTCACATCCCAATTTGCTGGCAGGAAATTTTATCTGCAATTAGAGCTTAGAACTGAAAAGTAGTTACTATTAATTATGCTGTATACTTTAGTTTTGAAATGTATTTTATTTTTATTTGCATAATTAAGCATGTTTTAAAAGTGAGTAGTAATGAAGAAAAAGATGTTTGAAATTAATTAGTTTGCACTAGGTCCTATAATTTTAAAACAAGCAAAAAATAGCTCAATTTTACTATTCTTTGTTTGCAAAATATAAATTAATATTTTAGTGTAGTGATAATTGGCATCTTATTAACTACTGCTGTATATTTATTGCAAAAATGACAAAGAATATTCAAATATGTTTAGCAATTAAATGATTATAAGATTATTAATATGCAGTTAATTATATAAAATAAACTCAAGATTTTTATTTGAAATAAATATTTAAAAAAAATAATTATAAAGCTATTCTTAAGTTCCATGCCATATTTTTAAATATTTAGAAACATTCCATTTTATTTGTACCATAGCATTTTTTCATGCTTCAACATAAAATGCATTTTCATAACTTAGAGTAACTAAGAAGTTTTGTTACTGTTTTATACACTGCAGTTATAGTGAATTGATGATAAAAGTTATTTTAGGAATTTAATGCTCTGATAAATATTCTAAAATAAAATCAGAAAATTCACATACTTGACGGTTACTTAATTTTAACAAAACTGTGGATGTGGGGAGGGAGACAATAGTAAATTTAAGGATTTTGAATCCTACGCAGTGCTTATTATAAGGTCTCTATTTCAATTTAGTTCTACATTTCAATGCATTTTTTTACATAATCAAATTATTATTGATTTACCTTAATTAAATATTCTGTTTAATAACTTTATGAAAGTGGGTGCTTTTATTTATTTATTTCTTTTCGCAACATCAATATTTGTACATAAGGATATTTAAATGGAAGCTTTCTGATTATAATTACTATAATAATGATCAAATGTTAGGAAACAAACTGAAACCTGCAAATTACACTTTCAGCATGCTAATATTATTATAATGTTTTATAATTCATAAGATTAATGTTTTATACAAATTGATATATTAAAATGAGACTAATGATGTTTTGTTAATGAATTTGTCTGCTGTCTTCTCTTAGTTCAATGGCCTAATTGAAAATTCACATTTAGGCAAAATTAATATACCTATAATTTTTTGACTATATTAGAATTCTAAACCTTTAAGTTTGTTATTAAGGACTTCCTATGTAAATTAGAACAATGAAGCATAATTAAAATAAAAGTATTAATTAACATTTTTTCATTATTTGTTTTTAAGATTAGGAATGTCTCCATGTCATAACAATTCAAAGTATTCTTTGTTTCTAAGCAACAAAACGATGTATTTTTAAATCAGAATTATTTTTAAATAATTGAGTTCACATTTTATTGCAAAATCATCTGAAATGTGCATTTTTAAGTATCATTCAAAAGTACAGTAAAAAATTCCAATACTCTATTGCCTGAAAATTAATTATTGCATTGTATATAGTTTAATGTATATTGAAGTTGATTAATTCTTTGTTGCAAATATTATTTTTATAAAGTATAATCTGATGTGATAAACTAAAAAGTTTAAAATAATGATCTTTATCTCTTTGTGCAAGTTTGTACATTTATTTTGAGAATTTTATTCATTTACGTTTGTTTAACATATTTTTTATAAATTCCTTTTTATTTATCTGAATATACATATTTTAAAATGTCTTTTAATAAAGGTAATATATTAATTCCGTTATTTAAGTACATAGTGTACTTTTGATCTGTACGTTTCAAAAAATCTCAACGAATTTGATTGTGCAAAATTTGTGCTAGTCTTAATTTAGAAATTTATTGTTGCAAAGTAATGATTATTTTGCATATTTTAAAGTGGCAGAAATAATAATGTATTATGTTTCAGTTTTAAAGCCCCCTTTCTCTCTTAATCCTTTAATAAGAAGGAAAATTGTTTTTTCTGTTGCATGAACTGGCATGGATATAAAGTTTGCAAAGTGTTTAAAAAAATATCTTTCATATTGTCATAAGGAAGTAAATCACTCATTAATTTCTGTTTAGCAACAAATAAGCATAATTTTTGAACATTCCCTTATTTAAAAGGGTAGAATATTCATTTCGCAAATGATGATAAAAAGCAGACTTTAAATCTGCATCTTTGTGATAGACAATAGTTAACAAATTAAGACATTTCTTAATGAAGAAATTCCCTTCGTTTTTAGTTGTTTATCATCCTTCAGTTGTATATAATATTCTTAATATTTTACCGGTCAAGGATTTGGGAAAAATGGGTACGCCATATTCTTTTGAAAATTGCATTCTAAAGGAATGGATTTGTTAATTTAAGTCAAAGAGATTAAGTTAAATAAAACATTTCAATAATCATAATGAATGTTATAAAATTAATTCCTTTTAAAATGTGTGATTTTTGTAAACTACTGTCTGAAAATATGGTATACATTTTATTAAAGAAATAAGGAAAAAAAAATTATTCATCATATACACTTGTTTGTTACTGACAGTAACTTTAAAACTACTTGTAATATTAAACAAATTTTTGATTCAGTCAAAAGATTTGGATAAGAAAAATATTTTCTGTGAAATGAAATTAATATCCACTGAACTAATAAAGTAAGCAATTAAGATATTACTAAGAAAACTTAGTAATATCAGAAGTAATTAACTGTTATTATGTGCAATGATGTTTTGCAAATATTTTTAAAGTGAAGAAAATAAAAAAGGTCTTAAGAATGCAGCTATAATAAACTTATAACAAGTTTTGGAGTAAATTATTTGATTGCGTGTAAAATTTGACAAAAATCTCAAAACCATACAGCAAAAATAAAATCTTAAAATTTTTTTTTTTCCCTTCAAGAACAAAATATGAATGCAGAAGGAAACATTAGGTTTATGGGAAAATATGCACTAAATTTAGTATATCCTTTTAAATAAATATGATTGGTTGAAAATAAATGAATAAAATAGAAAAAGTTTCCCATAAAAAATAACATTTGGCAATTTGTATGATTTTATTTATACTGATTAAAAGTAGTTTATTTAGGTAAAAATCAAGTATCCTTATTTTATAATATTAAATACAGAATCCCACATAAGTTGCAAAAGCAGATATTTTATAACTTAAGTGATATTAATGAATTTTGTACCATGGTTATTGTTAATTTGAAAGGGATGTTTGTTTAAAAATAAAAACATAATATGTCTTTAAGATATCAAGACCAATATACAAAAGAACAAAAATAATATTATGAAAGAATTCTTAGTTACAAAAATAAATATAGCCACTTAATGCAGCAGAATTGAGGAAAAAAATATTCTGAAATATGTTATTCCTATAATTAAGTCTAATTTTCTTAACAATCACGAACAAAACCAATGTATGTGCAACAGAAAAATACAAATCTTTATTTCAATGATGAAAACAAGTGCCTTATTGTCAAAAGAGGTAGAAAGGATTGATCTATTAAATGAAAATAACAGCTGTTAAATTATTTTGATATTTTTCTGGATCTTGGACTCTTCAGGTTTATGTAATTCCTTTGTTATATAAAGTTTTACTAGTTATAATTGATGAATTGATAAAATATATTTGAAAAGCATTCAGTGAACTAGACAAGGAGAGGATGGCATTTTTGTAATATTAGTGTTGTGTATAGAATATCTTACAATATCTATAGATGAAAATATCTGAAATGCCTCAAAATAAAACCATATGGGAAAAATGCAACCAGCAATTTCAGTACGTGATGAAGAAGCATAGATCTTGCATCAAATGAAAGAGCTTCGTATTTGAAGTATGTTTATGGATATTACTTCCTCTAATATAATTTACTCCATTTAACTAAATCTTCAGTTGCTTTTAAATGTATACCATTAATTCAGGCAAAAATTATTTAAAAAATATATATAATCTTTTCAGACAAAAAGAATATAAAATATAGTTATATTTTTATTGCTTAATGTTTTATATGTGTTATATATATATATATATGCTGACACACACACACATATATTTATTATTACAGGAAGAATCTCTTTTATTATTACCACTATATATGACATACAATTTTTTTAAAAAAATTCATTATTTCAAACTATTATCAAAGCATGATAGCTAGGTTAAAAAAATTGATACTTGTAAAGAAATAGACCACATTACTTTTTCATTTTATAACAAAGCAATAATGTATAGACACATTATCATATGCAATTATAATGTTAATCCTGCAGATGTAGCATCTTTATCAATAATCTTTTTTACAAGGGTTATTACAGAAATGTTTTTTATTGCATTATAATTAACTAGCCCAAAGGATAGGCAGATAAATGCATGGAAAATCATGTAGATGCATTTTGACTTTTCAGAACACTTATGGCTCCTTTCATATTGTGTTAATATCATTGATAAAAATTCTCTACATATATTTGTGTATTTTTACTGAAGTTAACTAGTTTCAAAAAACAATAATGAATCATTTTAAATCCTATAAATATTTATTACATATTTTTTTGTAAATTGAAACCTTTTTTTATTATTTTAAAACAGTGCATTTACAGACAAATAGTTGTGTTATAAAATAATGTTTTATATAATACCAATTATTTTCATTTATGGATATTTAGTGAAAATTATTATATTTACAAATTTATTTTACTTTGTATAGCTTATCAAATGAGTAAAAATAGCAAAGAGTTAATGATATTTTTATTTTTTGAAGTTTGGTTACAATTTTCTACTTCAACATAAATAATATAGTTGATCTTTAAGTGGATTGTGAATGAATTTTTAAATTATATATAATTCTCCTTTAATATATTCTCTATTATTATAGTTTTAAATATTTTCTGGTCATATTTGGGGCTTTGGGCAATTCCAGTATGTTAACAAAATATGATATAATATTTCAAATCTGTGTAATATATTACATACTCTAAGTTGCAAAATTTTAATTCTTCTGAATTTTGAGATGAAAATTTTATAATTTCAAAATGCAAGATATATTTAATTTATAATTGTAATAAATGAAAATTAGATAATCATTTTGAGAAGACTCACTTGGTTTATTGGTATCTGGTGAGTGAAATAAGACAATGAAAAGTTTGATAGCTTAATTTTGAAAGACACAAATAATAATAATAAAGTTTTCTTTTAATCATTTGTCATGAACCATATGAAAAAAAAAAGAATATAATTTATGTAATGTATAAATTTAATCAAATGTATTTTAATATGGGACAAATTTATTTAATTCTTCATTTTAATTAGGTTTTTTTTCTCAATTTATGAATTTCTACAAATATTTTTTTATAAAATCTTTTTTTTTTGTGTGTGAATAATTAAAAACTATGTTTTAAAAAAATTGTTCTATATTTATTATGAGAAAAATAAGTATTGAAAATTATAATTTGCCTTATTTTAAACACTACTGATAATCAATAGTGTTGCAAGCTGACACTATTATTTTATGGGATGGGAAACAAACATTCAAATTATTTTTGAATTTAGAATGACAATTATGAGTATCATTCTAGCATTTACACTTTCATATTTTTCATTATTTTTGACTGAAAAGGCATGAAAGATTCAATGCCCTCTTAGAGACCATTTATACTGTTAACTGTTGGGTTATAAAATTGTTATCGTATCCATATTATATATCTTGTTAATTCTTGTAAGTTCCCATAAATCTTGTTAAGACAATATTTCTAATTATGTTTAAAGAATTGATTTTCATTTGAGCAATACAATGCTGTTTGATGCTGCAATGGATTCAAAATTGACTATTAATTATTTTGAGTTTTTCATTGTTTATGAGATGCTGTTATTGTTTTTGACATGTCTAAATTAGCCTATGGTATAGAGTATTTTTTAAAAAAGTTTATAATTTACTCAGTATATTCAAAAAGAATTAGTGAATATATATTATTTTCTTCTTTTTTTAGTTGAATGTAGGTCACCTTCTTTAAAAACACTTTTTAACCTCTCAACTCTTTTCCTTTAAGCAAAGATTTATTATTTTCAGACCTTTAATACTATTTTTGGTATAACTTTCACCAACTATCTAATAAAAATAAACTCATTTTTTATTAAATATTTTATTGAATTAGATATTAAAAAGAACAATCCCAAGAAATTCTATAATTTATTCAAAATTTCTATAATTTTTTTTGAAGGTATGTGGGAACGTTTCAACACTTGGTGTTTAGTTTAGATATATGACCCATAGGGTTTCATTTTGTATATAGAGTCAGCATAAACTTTTAAAAATTCGTTTTGGAATGTATTGAATTTAATATATTTAAATCTTTTCTTTTCCCACCAAAAAAGAAATTACAAGTGGCATTCAATTATCTATGTCTTTTAATATAATATTTATAGACTTGGTAAATTACGACGTGCATGTTTAAAAATCATTCAAATATTTCATATAGCATCTTCTTGGGCAGTAGTTAATCAAATTTTTATTACTAAGTTGGTTGTTCCGAAATTTATTAATATCTGGTACCATAATGAGTGATTAAAAATAATCGAATTGA
Source organism: Argiope trifasciata (assembly GCA_026543055.1). Lineage (NCBI taxonomy): Eukaryota > Metazoa > Arthropoda > Arachnida > Araneae > Araneidae > Argiope > Argiope trifasciata. Next base: position 7,264,126 of record JAPMOQ010023314.1, on the reverse strand, counting down.
AAACTGTGTAAAATGGTAAATGAAATATAAGAGTTAAATTAGATAACGATATTAATTCCACCGTAATAAGTACACGATCCCCTGAAGGAAGTCTAACCGATATAAATAATGTCCACCTCGGACATCCGCCTCTAATTTCTGTGGAGATTTCACCAACGCGATTGCAATTGTGGAAGAAGTATTCTTGTGTGTCTGTGTTCTCCTTGTAGTGTCAACGGGGAAGAGCACACAGTCACGGGAAAAGGGCGAGGGAGGGGAGGGGGGGGGAACAGCAGCAGCGTCTGTGGTGGGGAGAAAGTGGATACGCAGGTAGGAGAAAAATCTCGGAATTTTTCACCTGACAGCTACGTTGTCACGTAACGGGATAAATCCACACTCTCACGAACGCCGTGTTTGGAGGGTGGTTTGGAGAAATCTTGCCTAACTTGCACACAAGCAGGGTTGCCAGTCAATGCTTTTTTTTTTTTTTTTTGCTTATTGGCGACTTGGATGAGGGTACTGTTGTTGGAAGAAGATTCGTTGACATGTAAGAAAAGTGTTATTTGCGATTGTAAAAAAAAGAGTGAAAATTGTATTGTTTGGTTGATCACCGGAATGAAATAGCCAGACAGAAAAATTTTGTCTGTTTAGAATTTCATCACGGTTTTGGAGTTATAGGGATCTTTAGATGTACAGCAGTGCCCTGGTATGCATACATAGAGTGTTAAAATTCAGCAACTGGTTTATAAGAATAAAACATATTTATTTTTTCTGTGAAAGTAAATCTTACTTGCAAGTTTCTACCAACAATATACGGTAATTTTCGTGATTTGATGCCAGTGATGTCGTTAAATAAATAAGATTAAGAGGCCTTTGTTACTCTTTCATAAACATAGCATTGATCCTTTTACGTTCTCAATTACTTACATTTAAAAAAATTGGCAATTAATATAAGTGGTTTTATTTACATTTATTCCAATTTATTCCATTTTTCCTCTGGCTCCTTGAAATGGCAAAAGTGTTTTAATATTGTTTGCGTAAAGTTAAAAAGAAATGCTCGTAATGAATGATTTAAAATGTATTATTATGAATTAAAAAGCAAAATAAAGTGAATAATTAATAAAAGTTTCAATAAAAGTGAATAAGAAGAATCATTTAGTGTAGGGACATTCAGGTTTGTAAAAGAATCGCATTTATTTCTCCCTATCAATTTCCAACTAAGACTTAATACTTTATCTTTTAGACTTAATACTCTGTAACAACGGCTTCATGCGTATTTATCTGTTTCATATGGAAGAAAAGAAAAATTTGTACAATTTTTATATTCAACTCTTTAAAAAATTTTAAGCCATTCAACTGTAATAAATTATTTATATAAATATCTTTATAACAAATATTTTTAATCCCAAATTAGGCATATTTATATAAAAATGCTTGGGACACTCAAAATATGTAACTACCCGTTGGAATTTCTTGGTTCTTATTGGCTTTTTTAAGCGATCAAATCAGAGGTTAAAAACGTGTTTTAAAGTCAAGCTCAAACTTTTTTGGTATAGGATAATAGTGTAATTTAATATTTGTTGTAATATTACATGTATATAAATTGTTATTTAAAAGGAAATTTTATCAATTAAAAATTCAGATAATGTTTAAGTAAATAATATTCATTGTGCAAAATAAAAATGCGTGTTAAAACTGAGTGCTTTTATAAATAAAAAATTATGCAGAAATTAATGTTTGGTTGTGCTTAACCCAGATAAGCCTGAAACTAAAATTTTCTGAAAATTTTGAAAAAAGTTAAACTAACTGTTAAAATAACTGTCTTTTTATTTTTTCTAATAAAGCTGACACGTTTCTTACTGCAAATCATAAGACTAAATAATCTTAGATAAAGAGGGTATTCTGATATTTTTTTTTATTTCTACTGTCCTAAATATAGGACAGTAGGCTTATCTGGGTTAATTATTTTTTCGGAAATATTTTTGACTTGGAGCAGGTTTTATAATTCACATTCGTATCCTTTCTATTTGAGAAAACTTATTATTCAAATTTTCTATAATCTGTAATCAACTATTTGAAATTCTATTCTTAAATTTTGATCTGTTAATAAAGCAGCAATGGTTAACAATATCAAAAAGGAAAACGTCCTAAACATAAGATACCATTAAGTTAAAAAAGTCAAAGATAATGTGGAAAAATCTAAAATTGTTTAAACCTCCACCTTACCTTTTTCAGATGAGCCTAAAAACTTTTTCATTTGACAGTTAATCCTTCTAGTTGATAAAAACTTGTGTACTAAATTTTATTCGAATTCGTCTACGAGTGTGAATGAGCAAGATTCAAAAAAGCTAAAGGATTTTCAATTATCCGCTTTAAAAATTTTTGTTATACCTTGTATTAAAAAGATATTAAAAGTTATTATGCATAGGAAAAAAGAATATATGTCAACAACATGTCTGCTAAAAATATTAAGATTATATCCAAAAATCTGCGATTGATTTAAAGAAAGGGATTTGCATTTATTGGATACTAGTTGGTACGCGGCGCGTTGCTGTCGCCGAAAAAAAAATTAAATGTAATCAATCAATAATTTGCATTGTTTTATCGAAATAGGATGAATGGTACGACAGTATATAAAATGTGGACAAACAAATATTTATTTTTATATATTAGATTTGTGTGTTCTTTTATGATTGTTAAACTTAGTGTTCTTTCAGAACGGTTATGAAAGAAACTATTTATTGTATCTCGTGATTCGTTTAATATTCGTTCAGAGTTCTTAAATTTAATTTTAGAAAATGTGATTAAAAAGAATTCTTTAGGTTAGATTCTTTTAAAATTGATTACACATAGAAAATATATTTATACCATAAAATCGTCTGTATAGTTGAAAAGATAATTTTTGAAAAGTAAGATGGTGCAAAATTATTTGCACTACAATATTTTTGGTGGTTACTGCGAAAAACAGTAACATTTAATTAAAATTTAAAATCCCCAAGGTTTGTCTTCACAAAACTTTCTCACATAACATGTAATAAAGTTGTTACCTCTGAGAATGACTTGCATGACATTTACGCATTATAGCTTCAAAATATTTAACTTGGATTTAGCATTTCTACTGAATCTATTACCTCCTCGGCGAGTTATTTGGAGATTAATCCTTGGTAAATAGATGCGGTTGAGATTCGAATTTTTGTATTTTGGATAATTGTACTATGCCTACAACCATCCCGTAGGTGTAAACAATAAGCTGGCCAAGTTTCATCGCAATCGGATGAACGGTTTAGGAAGACATAAAAAACATATAGACGAACATTCCTTTTTATTTATATAGATTTTTACTCAGGGATTTATAGACTTATTTTTTTATTATTTTTTTTAACGATAAATTTGTCTTCATAATTTGAGTTAGAATAGTTATAAAGACCAAATAATGAATGAAGTATAGCAGACAAGCGCTTACAGCGAAGCAAAGGAATTTTGAACAATCAACTTAAAGCTACTTCTACTCTTCTTTTAACTAAAAAACTTTTTGTCTTGTAAATTCTAATTGAACTGATAAATAAAGTTTTAATTTTAATTACTCTTAAATTTAAAATGGGACTTCCAAATTTTTAAAATAAATGATGCATTATTTTTAACAATACTACATGTAGGAAGCACGAGAATCGCTAAGTTCGAGAATTCCTACTAGTATTCTGGTTTAAAAAAATAATTAAAATAAAGAGATGTTCTTGTAGGATATATGCTTTAATCGAATTGTCAGTAGGTTGCGACTCTCTATAATTTTTATATTCTTCCAAGTATCCCCCCCCCTCCTTGAATTTGTAAGCTAAAAATGCTTTTTTTTTTCTTTTTAAAGTTAAGAATATTGTATATCATATCTGAATTATTCAGTTTAAGTCGTTATATGGTTACAGAAAATTGCTTGAAAATGAGATGATTGAGAATACAACGGTTAAGATACATTGTTTAACAAGTCAAATAAAAATCTAAAATTCGTACTGCATTTGTATCTTATTTTCAAGCGGAATATTTTAATTTCTAGTATAACGAGTAATGATCTCAAACAAAGATCTGTTATCAGCCAGCTGTGAAAGAACTGTATTCAGCTGGTTGCTTGTCATGAGCTAAATCAGTTAAAAATTATTTTCGGTAGCGATAATTGTCGTCTAAAATAGCTTTTTAATTCAAACTTTTTCGATACGTATTTTGATTTTGCAAAACAACATCGCTAGATACATTTATAGTAAGTTGAAACGAACTCTTATTTGGAATTATTAGGTGGAAACTATTTTAAAAAGTTTACATTTGTTGTAATGAGAATATAATTTTTTTGTTGAAATAATATTTTAATATAATATTTATAGTATGGAATGCTCTATTAATTACGGTATATGTCATCATGAAAAACAATCTGTAGGCCGTTAGTTGGACCTAAAATTATTAAATTCCGCGTGTAGCCTTTTATAACTTTGGTGCTTTTTATATAAATGGATTTAAAAAAATTTTAATTAAATTTTTTATTGAAATTTTATTGTTCTAAATATCCAAGACTAAAAACATTTTAAAACCGTTTTAAAATTATTAAAAAAAAACACATTCTTTTGTGTTATCAGCGTATTGTTTTCGCAGTTTTTCTCTTTAATTTTAATAATTTTTTAGAAATATTTTTGAATATGATTTTCAGCAGTACATTTCGTTGTTTTAATAATTTCATGGCATCAATATTAAATACATTTTTCTATGCTATTAATTATCTTTGCAATAATTAAGAATATAAAATAGGCAAATCAATCTTAAATATTATCATCTGTTTCAACCTCAATAAAATAACAATTTACATAATTTGGTATGTTTTCCAGAAATCTGCAGTAAAATAGTATAGTATTTGAATAGTTAGCATCTTCAGTCTTGTTTGTTTCTTTTATTTGTTCATTATAAAACCCATTTTCAAAGTATATTTTAGAAATAACTGTTTAAAGTTTTTCTAATAAATTATATTCCTCACTGGTTTATGAAAGAAAATTTCCCTAAAGATAAAATTTAAAAATTAACTATCTTGTAGCGATATTTGTTTATGAATAATATCGGTTAAAATATTTTCTTCTAGTAAATAATGAGCAGGCCTTTATCACTATGACGTTATCTGAAAACAACAATGGATAAAGCAATCGTTTGAGACATGATAATGAGTAAATAAATCGAAGATTTGTATGTCCTGTTTATGTAAATAATAAAAGATTGTAAGAAAATGGAAGTATAGAAATCGTTCTCGTTTTGTTTACTTTAATAATCAGATGAATTTATCATTGGCATTCAAATTGTAATTTGTCGGGTTTTTTTTTTTTTCCCCGCTAAACTTTTACTAAATTTGGTTGTCATTTAGCTATTATTTTAGAAAATGTTAGGTTCTTAATGATCATTATAATGGCATTAACGGTTTTATGAAAAGCAGAACCCTTAAGAAACAGCGATAAATGTGCCAAAAAATACGTTCCAACTTCCCTTTCTATGTTGCCTTATTGTTGTCATGGCAACAAGTGGACTGTTAGAAATGGATGCTGATTGCCTGAAGAAGAAATATTGATTCTGCTGCTGGACATTCCCCTGCTACTTGACTCGACGAAAGTGAGCAATTTCGAAAGGGGAAAGTATCTTGAATTCTCCTTAACTTAATTTTTTTTTTGTTCGAAATCAATTCTACGTTCAAAGACGATGATACCAAAATAAATTGCAATTTTGTTTATTTCAGAGATATTCATCTTTGTTTTGTGTAATTAGGGAGGGAAAATGATCTTTACTGGATTCTTCTGTTTTGTGTATTCTGTTCGTAACTAAGGCTACGAGAAGATTTTGTTAAAAATAAAAGAACGTTCCCCTCCTTCTAGAAAATTTTGCTTTTGCTCGTTCTAGTTCTCTTTAAATGCTATCAGAAAAGTGTTATTAATCTGAATGTAATCGGTTTTTTTAGAGAGATTTTCTTCTTCTTTTCTTTCTATTATTTATGTTGATTTCTTAATCGTTATGAAAGAATTTCTAAATAAATATTACTATTGTCAAGAATATTTTAATTTGTTTTTTGGAAGTTCAAACTGCCGAAGAAAGTAATAAAAGTTTTCTGAAAACGGATGGTTTTTTCCTCGCCCTTTCTAATGTTATTTAAACAGAAAGAAAATATTCAAATCAGAAAAAAATGTTTAAAAACTTTTATTTCATACATTTTACTTAAGTTTAACATTTATTGTAACATTCTGACTTAAATTTTATTGATTTATGTCACAAGAGATTATACTTCTTTTTTTAATTATTTATTTTTAAAAAATTTTACGTCGTTAGTTTTCTATTTTTCAAGAATATTATATCCGGAAAGAATATTACATTACATCCAACATTAAATGAAACGTGTCTCTGATATAATTCTTTTTACAAATGCAATATTAGCCGATTTCTTTGTTTATTTTACTTTGTAATATCTAAATAATATTTGCATTATGGTTTGGGAATCCAATGGAATTAATTCATGTAACGCCACACTCAAATGCAAAAAGTATCTAGATATACCATCAAATATTTAATCGCACATTGTTTTATGATTTTCTTTCAAATTGCGCAATGGATTTAAAATTGAATTGGTATGAGGCATTTAAAATGTTCTAATTGAAGATTTTCATTACTGGCAATGTAATTATTGTGTTCTTCCTTTCACTTGTTTCTTCTCTTGATTTTTGCAACTTTTTCTTTTTTATTCGTATTAGATTCATTTGGTTTTATCATATGAAGCTTAGATTAAAGAATCCTTTTAAATTCTTTTTTTTTTTAAATAAAATCACTTGAATTTGTGATCTAATAACGAAGTTAAATGATTAAGAAAATACTATTAACTTATTCCATCTTTTTGTTACCCTTATTCCATATAATTTTTATGCGCATATAAAATAAAATTGAAAAGGTAAAAAATCTAAAAAACGAAATCGGAAAGCCTAAAAAGTATTTAAATTGAAATTAAAGTTTTAAGATGTCTCTCCGATACTCTGCGGTTTTTAATATTAGCGAAATTTTTGCACTTTCTGCTGATTGTTTGTGCAGAGAAAAGTAATTAAAGATTCATTTAAATATAGTACTTATAGTACATTTAAATATAGTACTCATTTGTACTAATACATTACATAACATGATAATGCATGGATATGTTTTCTTTTTGTAACGTTCCTCTTGCATCAAACTTATCCTGCAGAAGAAGGAAAAGCAATCAACTATTCTTTTCCAATTTTCTTTTTTTATTCAAATTTTCATTTGTCTTCTTTGCGTCATTTGAAAGGGCAATGAAGTGTGTCATCCATTTACGTTTACTTTCTGGGCGAGAATTATTGAAAATGATTCGAAATTATCTCAAATATTTTTTAAAAAATGAAGAAAGAGTAGCACATTTGGTCCTCTTCTTTCCCCACATTAGATAATTTTTTCAAAACAGTTTAGTTGAAAAATTGTACTGCGTAACTAAAAACTTGATTTACTGAAATAATTTTTTCATATTTTTAAACATATAATCTGAGGTTTTTCCTTGGAACAAAATCTGATTCGATGTTCAGAAATTAAGAAAAGTATTAAATAATAAAACAAATTTAGGAACCATAGCCAGGGAGAATATATTCAGTGTATAATTTAAAAATATACATTGAATACATACTTTAAATATTATATAATGAACGATAAATAGAGTTTCACTGAAATTTGAAAGCTTAAGAACTCGATATTAATTTAATATCTATTTTTTTAACGAAAAGATAACTTAAACATATGTTGTTATTTTCGGTGTCGGTTTTATTTTATACCTTTTTTATTAACTTTTTTAAAAATATTTTAACGTACAAGTTAAAACAAATTTCTTTGGATAAAATTAAATGAGGCACAAATTCAAAGCTTTTTTCCTTTATGAAAACGATTTCATTGCTAATCTTCAAAAATCAACGATTCCGAAAATTAAATTTCGTTTTAAGCAATAAATTCCTATTCTTGTGAATAAAGTTTTAAACCTCGGAAATTGTCAAAAACGAACTTTAATAAGAAGCGATGTAATATCTTTCCTACAAATTAAAACGAAAACGAACCTATAAATTAATAAACTAAAGCTCAGTTCGTGTATTCTGTTGCCACGGAAACGGATAGCAAAAAAGGGAAAAAGAAAAAAAAAAGCCTTTTTGCACGATGTTTTTAAGAAAACTTTATTTTTCCTTCCCCTGCGCTTCCCATATGGTATCTGAAACACCTGATGCGGAGGAAGGACCACCTTATCTAGCAGTCGGAGGAGGCCTATTAAAAGTAAAGTCGTCCGATTCCTCTTAGTCAACTGGATTCTAACGTGTCTCCTCGTCATTACCGCGAGAAAACCAACTTTGTTTTTATCATTATTTTTATCTCCCTCCATGGTCATGTGTCGAAAGAAAATTAGGGAGTGATTGTATTATTGAGTGATCGACGCGAGATTTTGTGTATGTTTGTTACCGATTCGCGGGTATCCGTGTCACGAACGTCCGTTTCCATGCCACTGGCGTCGATGCAGATTCACTTCATCGGATTGTTAAATCGATCCGCCACCTCATCTCCATCTCCCTTGCAGTTTCCCCACCCGTGGGCAGCGGAAAAATGGGATCTTCTTGCCTGCACGCTGCGTGGTGTTGCTTGGGCAGAATTCCTCTTTGGTCTAAATTGAAAGAGGTTGGAAATTTTCGTGAGTGGGTGAACCTTCTGGGAGGGAAAATGCATTGTGTGCTTGTCTGATGACAAGAGCTGGACAAACCCAAGATTTCTAAAAAATACGTTTAAAAACAAGAGAGAGCTTGACATTTGGGATTCCTAAGGCTTCACTCGAAATAGGGATTGTATTTTGGCCATTAATGAAATAAAATGTTATATTGAATTGTAAATAAGGGCATTAGTTGTTCCTATTTATATTATTTTGAACGCATGAAAATTATCTTATTTCGTAGCTTTGGTTTCTCTGTGTATTGATTTTCTTTTAAAGAAATGAATATACTTTTTTAAAGATTTTCTCTTTTGTATATACATATGTAATTTTTTTCAACTGAAAAAAAAAAGTAGTAAATCCTTGTCAAAAGCTGGAATGGCCTTGTGAAGGCCATTTTAATAAATTTGAACATCATAGAGTAATTTGACTTTTCTTAGAATCGTAATTAGAATTAGAATACATACGGCGTAGCGAAAATACTCGCCTAATAAAATAATGAAACATTTTTTCCCCTTGGTTTAATACTTAACAATTTTAGAATTTTTTCCGCCATTTTTCTGAACGTTTTTATTTTATTTTATATGCTTTTTTTGCTTTATTTTATATGTAAAAGCATATACTATTGTTTTGTTTTGTTTTTAACTTTCGTTTCACACATAAGTTTAGAATAAAAGTTCACAAAAATAACTAGGGATAAACATTAAAAAAATGCTATTAATAAAGTAAGATACCCACGATATTTTACAGTTAACATTTATATTAATGTATATAAAAATATAAGAAATAATTCTTAACATTTATTTTAAAAAAAACTTCTCTACACTACTGAAAATTGCAATATAACATATAAGATTTTTGAAAAAGGAATCATACTTTTATGTAGTGGATGCTAGTACGATTAAAACATTAAATGTGATGCTGTAGTAAGATATTAGCTTGCAGTTATTTCTTTCATTGATAAGAGAAATAACTACTACTACCCGTAAAGTTTAATGTTGATTGTCTAAGTATTTTTTAGTGAATATACATTACAAAATCGATGTCTCTCTAGTTATGTCATAAGCATATTTTTTTATTTTTAATGTATTTAAATTTATAATTAAATATTTCTTTGTTCGAAAATTAAAATCAATAAATTTTTAAGAATGTTTAAATCGCGGCTTTAGGCAAAAAACTCAATTATCCTCATGCATATAACCCTCCCAATTGGTGACTTGGATTGAAATGTTGTATCAAGAATTCGCTTATTGAAAATTATTCAAATGCCCGATTAATTTGGAAATACGAAAATGCGTCTTCTGTTTTGCTGTTGAAAATTGTTACTTGTGCTGTAAATTACAAAATCTATCGGACTTTTCGAAGCTATTCTATCGGAAAATGGATTCTTGAGCTCATGGAATTTTATCCTATTTTTAGTTCAACTCATTTTGACAACTGATTAGATAAGATGACTAAGCTGGTTAGATAAGACCATGAAAGCTTATTACTAATCCAAAATAGTCATGATTTCAGTGAAGCGTCAATAATCCTTGCTTGAAACTTGCTGTATCAATTTGTCTATGTAATTAAGTTGAAATAAGATATTATAAATATTAATTACTATATCTCTCAGATATTGTAAATTTTTAATTGAGTTGTAAATAATATTATCATTTTATCTCAAATGTTTTAATTTCCGTTATTTAGTTTGTTAACATACTTTTCATATCAAACGTACCAGCGTTATTTTTTTTTAATTGTAAACAAAAGCTGAGAATAAATGTATTAAAAGCTTTGAACTGTGTTGAACTATTAGAAATTGTAGGAAAGAAAGATATTCTTTTATTTGAGTTTTAAAAGTTTTCTCTTTTAAAGAATACAATAAACGAACATTTACCGTTTGTATTCGTTTAAAAGTAATATATTTTTTTCAATTGTATTCTGATCTAGAATTATTTTTCATATCAAATTTGAATTGTTATATAGCAATTTTTTTCTTGGTCTAAATTGATTATACTCAGATTTTATTTGTTAAATTTAGTTGATTCGATTTTTGCAAGACTAGTTGCTTACTAAACTTGAAAAAATTATTTTCTTATATGTATTTAGAGCCGGGATTTTTGCCATGTCAAATAAATAAATAAATAAAAATAAAAACTCGATTATTCGATATTCTACTTAACCCCCCCCCCCCACCTGTTTACACTTTCATATTTTAGGAAACTCCAAGTAATATTTTAAGAAATAATTGATCCATCTATTCAAATGAATAATTTTTTTATAGTTCAGAATTATAATGAATATGAAATCATTAATTCAATAGTTTCGGTAGTATATAAAGATTCATATTTCCTAATATAATCTCTAAGTGAAGAGTTAATCATGCTGGGATACTTAAAGATAATGATTAGGCATTTTAATTTTATCATAATTTCATCAAATTCATTTACTCATATTTTACCATCAACGACCTATCACTTCTTCAAAAATTTGCAAACATTTCCGCACGTATAAACAAAGTTTTTCAAAACTTAAATAGCAAACACATTGTGTTCATAGTTGTTAAACTGCTCTTCAGTAGAATGTTAATTCAAGAAAAAAAAGCGTCGGCACGTATTTTTAGAGATATCGTTATGAATTTTAATAGCATTAACCTAGTAAAAAATAATGGAATATTTATTCAAAATCTAATGCAAGACATTTTCCTCGTGAGGGAGAAAATATGGATAAGTCTTTGATGTTTATTTTTGGTTTTGTTTCATTTATTAACTTATTTATTCTGAACTACAAAATTTTATTGTGCTCGTTTACAGGTTGAAATATAAGATAACATCTATTGGAAGATGAAATTACTTGTAAAATACTTGTACTTTACTTGTTTAAAATATAAAATAAAACTGTATAGGAACAAATTAATCAGAAAATATGTTATCTTTTTGTGATAGGAATTTATTTTGAACTGGAACAAGTTATAATCCATTCAATTGAAATGAAGTTGTTACTATGGTCATGCTGTTTTCTTCGATATTTTTTTAATGCAAATTATTTCGATCATGAATCAGAAGTCGAAACAAGTGGCAGCAGCAAAGGTTTCTTCACTTCGATCGTCACACTTCTTTCCTCTCCGTGCGTCATCGCTTTGAGGAAAACTGTCCGAATGTGATTGAGCAATATCTTTGGAAACCGGAGTTATGTTGAAAGTTTGGAAACGGGAGAAAGAAGTTGAATGTTTATTAATAGCCCAATACTTCCGTGTTGCGTGACTATTAGCTTGGAGAAACATCGCAGGAGGAGGATGCTCATTAATTGACTGAGGATCATATCTCAGGCAGATGATTAAGCCTTTTTAGTTCAGAAGGCTTGCATGGATTGCTCTGCCTTCTGTGGTGTTCTTTTATTTGTTTTGCATTTAATGAAAAAACTATGATAATGATGGAATATCGATTATTCGATGTTTCGTATTATCCAAACTGTTGTTATAAATATTTTTAATGTTCTTAATGCTGAAACAGAGAAATTTTGTTGGAATAATCAGGAATTGAAATACGAAACATTATTTGAAAAGAAAAAATAACTACTGTTTCTAAGAATTAATCGTTCATTTTTTTAAAGGAAATGTCATATACAATCAGCTGTCATTTGAACAAAATTTTTATAAGTGAGATCATATTATTATCTTTATATTTTTTAATGTTTTTCTCAATACATTACGAATTCGCGAAATATATTGTTATAAGAACAAGGTTATTTTACTGCATTATGTGGAGACTTTTTTAATTGTTGAAAAGAAAAATGTATTGATTTGGACAATTTTGTATAACATATGGTTCAGCTTTTTAAGGAAATGGTTCTAGAAGAACGTGCTCCTCTATTTCTCTAAATTTTGTTTATAAAATGCTTTCAATCTGAAAACTGCACTATGGTTATCATTATTTGCTTTCACGTTTCTTAAATATCTTGTGAATTCTCGAAATGAAAGTGCATCGTGGTTTCGATAAAGTAATATATTTGTTTTCACATCTGTATGAGCTATATAATTTAAAGCAAATATACATTTATAATTGTGATTTCTTCGCATTTTACCTAACTTTTTTTTTCTCCCACAAACGGAAATTTTACACTTTTGGATTTTCTTCAACCATATGTCTTAGTGGCTCATTTATCCATATTGCATAATTCGTACACTTCGAATCTCTGTGCTGTTAAACTTCCAAACTTATTTAAAAGACTTCATACATTAGCTCCTCTGCTCTGTCCAAAAATCATTTTCATCAGTATAAGTCTTAGTGACAAATTTTAAGCTATTTATTCATTTTGCTGGCCTCTCTCTCTTTCGTTGTACAACTCTTCAAATTCAAATTTCTCTGAAAAGAACTTTGTTAGCCTTCTACTCTAAACCTACCATCTACGAAACGTGTTAAAAGGCTTCTTCGATCTCATTTCCAATTCCGGATAAGTCAGATTCTACCTTTTTTCCCCCTCTCCCTCCCACTCGGCTTTCCCAACTGAAAGAAGGGAGAGTGGGGGATTTCGAAAGACCCCCCTGACCATTACCATAGGCGCCAGGGCGCAGCCCATCTCTCTAAGCTTATTGATTGTCGCTCGGGGCTACCGGCGGCTGTCACCTGAGGCTTGGATAACGCACTCAGGTAAAGTCATCTCATTGATCCGTTGATCTGCGGCATCTGAGGTGCACGTCCGTCTGTGTACTGGATGGTAACCATGGATACAGCCCTTCCTTTCTTTCGGCTTTTTTGATTATTATTTTATTTTCGCTTTTGTACCCTGCCTCGCAAAAAGCCAGGTAAATGAGTCAGTGCGCGATCCGCCACTAAGAGTCCGTCCCACTCACTTCAAAGGTCCCGCGCTGCATGCCACTGGCAGCCTCAACTCAGGTAAGTGTTTGTATTGTTTTGGGGAGGTGGAATGATTCTTTTATTACTTATACTTACTTTCCAACTTCATCTCTTGTTTTTAGCCTTTCACTTATCATTTGCTATTTAGCAATTCACATTGCGTGCATCCAGGTTTCATAATTTTAAGCTTTATAAATTAAGATTCAGTCGTTCAAAACTATACTTCCATACGAAAATTATTTATTGTTTATAAACATTTGAAATGGTTTATAATTTTTAGTTTTGTCAAAATGGCAGCACATTTTCAAAGCAGAAACTATTACCTTGTTGTAAAAGCAGATGAATGACTGAGTTGTTTTGTTAATTCATTTGATACTTACGATTTATAAACGCAAAAAAAAAAATAATAAAAAAAAATAAACATTTTTATATTACTAATATGTTATAAGAGCATATAATAAGGAAAGAGTTATATAGGTGATAAAAAATTATTTGATCCTAGAAGATTTATATAGAATTTACTCAGTTAAGGCTCATTATTTTGTTTCCCTCAAAATTTATAATCATTTAAAAAATAAGGCAAAAAAAAACATTTAAAAAATTAATTATTTCCATGAATAATGATAATAAAAAAAAGGTTGCACGTATTTGTCTTTTATCTTCTTACTAAGATCTACTTAAATAAAGTAATCTACTTACTTTATCTTCTTTAATAAGATTTTTAAAAAAAACGTAGAAAATTACAGAATGGTTTAAGTTCGAATCGTTTCCAAAGATGTTTAGATAATAAAAGTTTTACACCAAAAGAGAATATATTCAATTGTTCCTACACCGTTATTTGTGGAGCACTTTTAAAGAGATAAAGGGAAGCAGAAATGCCTTCAGATCAAATTTATTAAATTTTCCTATTGTTGTAATGTTTTTTTTTTTTTTTTACCTTTTGCATCGGCTCAGATTTGTTTCGTTTTGAGCTTCCTTGGTTTGTTATGACCAATCAAAACAAAATTTGCACTGATAACAACAAAGTTTGTTCTCCGATTATTGGGGAGGGGGGGGGAGAGAAGAAGAAACAAGATTGCTTATCGGTTTCGTTAAGCAACAGAGTATGATTTTTTTCAGAAATGAATAGTGTTTTTTTAAAAAAAATTGTTTGCTCTTTATTGAACGCATCTTAATGACAGCATTTTTTCTTCTTTTTATAGAATAGCCTCGTTTTTACTATAATTTAGTTTAAGGCGCGAAACTTGATTCCCCCCTTTGCAATTGTGTTAACTACAAAGCTTTGATTAAAAAAAAAAAAAAAACTTTTGAAAGTGCTTGTAAATGTATCGTTTAAATCTAACGTTTAAATTTTATATGTTATTTCATATCCCAATGTTATTTTTTAAATCTTATCTATAAATGAAATCACATCCTGACTGTCATCGGTTGCATATCTATTTTTTTAATATGTAGATTTATGTTTTTATTTTTATCACTACTATGTATAAGAACGAATTTTAAAGTAATTTCATGTTGATATACTTTACTATGTCGAAGATTAAATATAAAATATACTAGGCATTTTTTTAATCTAACTTGATTAAAATTTTGAAAAAGTTGTAAAATTTTTCATCTCCTTTCCCATTTTTCATACGTTTGTGTTTGGAATATATTTAGCCATAAACAGTTTTGATTAATTTTTAAGGGGGACAAATATTTTAGGTTTTAGTAATTTAAAGTTAACTGAATAGTTCTAATTTAAATATATTCTAAAATAACTTTATTTAATTATTTGAACTATTTTTGTTCGACTTGAAAAACAGCGTTAATGGATAAATATAAAGCTTTTAATCGAAGTGATAAGCAATATTACTTGCAAAATTTTTGTTTAGTTAAACTTAAAAGCTACTTAGATTTTTTTTTTTTTTTTTTCTGTGCAAAGCTTTTTTCGTCCTTATCTGACACATTTTTACTTTAAGTAGAAGCAGATTTCATTTAAATAATCGACTTTACGATAGTTAATATAATGAGCGATATTCCCTCAATTTTTATAATGAACTTAACTAATAAATTGTTTATTGGAACATCCATTTGATATATTGAATTGAATATAATGAAACAAAACAAAAAAAAAATTAAATCCCTGTATGTTCGTTATAGCCCAATGACTTTATATTTGACTCAGTGGTTAGCATGACTTGTTGTTCTTATGATTTAATACGGTGCTTCACTCAACTACTTGAATCGAGAAGTGACTAAACAGGTGAGAAATCACCCGCATCCAGATGCAGGAGTCTGAACTTTCATAAGAGGGAAAGTAAAGGAAGGAAAAGCCAGCTGCGCGGCACAGTGTAATAGATTTATCGCAAGCTCGGGCGAATTTGTTGCTGTAGTGATTTTAATGATTTTAGAGTAGTAAAGGATCGGGATTGCATTTGTCTTGATGTTTTTTTAAGAGTTAGCTTTTACTTATCATGACGTCTGCTATTTTAGTTATACATAAAATTTTTTATATGACAATTCCGTTTTTGTTATGAGAGAGATATTCCTATTTATGAAGTGTTATTTGCTTAGAATCGAATATCTTAATGAATTGAATAACCTATTTTTGTCTTTCATTTACTTGGCGCTGAAGTAAAATAGCACCTTTTTTGTTCAATTTTTGATCGTTTAGTAAATTTGAATTTCTGATGTAACTTGTTCGCAAAAATTAATATTATGTGACGTTCACTCAAAAGATAGTTTATTTTGAATTGATTACTTTTAAAATGCGGAGTCAGTATAAGTAACTATATATAAAAATTGGGGACAGCTATTTTTTTTTATATTTTTTAATTTTTATTATTTCATTCTTATTCAATTGTATAAGTGAGTTTCGAATTTTTAAATTACAAAATATGTATTTCAAGAGTTCAAACATATTTATGTAAAAAAATTATTTTTAAACTGCAAATTAAATTAAATCTAATTTTTAATACAATATAACGTTTTTTTAAAAAATCAGTATACTGATATTTTTATTTCGTTCTTTGAATTCTCACTTTTAATTGAGGTGGTAATAGTTTATTATGTTTTCATTAAAAATATTATTCTTTACCTTGTTTCCCTCATTAATTAAATTATTATTAATTATTTATTCCGATTTTCATGGCGTTTGCTCTTTCGAAATAAACTAAGAATTTTGTCTTCCATGTTGTTAATTTTTCAGTAAGCATAGCAACCTTTCGTTGCGTCTCGCGACATCCAGCTAAATTGGTGTTATTTTTCCTTTTCGGCGATTATTTTGTGGATTATTGACCTAGAGCAGCGATGGATAGCGCTGTGGTTTTATTTTTATCTTTAAACTTCCATTTCTAAATAAATAGTCACAGTCTGGGAAAATTACTTAGGTTCGAGGGGAAAAAAAAGAAGGAAAGAAAGAAAGAAAAAAATAAGCAATTAGTTTTATTAATTGTATGCATATTTAACTTGACTTAATTATATGCAGTCATGGAATGACCCGAATTAAAAATAAATAAATAAAGGATTTCTTAAGTTTAATGAAATATTTTTTTTTTCAAAAATCTTTATTTTGCTTTTGTAAGATTTTTTTTTTTTTTTAATTTGTAGATATTTCCATGTTTATTTATCTGGTAATATAGCATCGAATAAAAGACACAGCATTATTGTACTAAAGTTTGGTTTACTATAACCGACCCTTACTGGAGAAAATACTTCAAAAAATTGCTGATATGATTGGTAAATAATATTAAGTAACAATGATTATGTACATGAATTAGAAAAAAAAAAAATTTTGATGTAAGAAATAACCCTTCTTTGCACGATGATGGAAATTCCCATTATAACATTTAGTAAACAAAAAATTGTACTCTAAAAAGGTGTTCTGAAAATTGACTGGCAACTTTTTTCACGACTATTGCATAATAAGGAGCGTAGCTGTCAAAAAAAAAAATGCCACAAATATTATAGCGGGTTTGAACTTGTTCCGCTATTTGTTGTAGTTAGAAGAAACGTTGGATTTCTTGAATATTTTCTGATAACTAATTTGATTTTTTTTTTCTGCTAATGAAAGCGATAATGAATCGCAAAATTTAGAAAAGAGGGACACTGAAAATTCTGTACTGAGCTTAACATGTAAATTTGCATTATTGTATTTGATAGATGGGAATTTTCATCATGCTGTTTTTTAATTATTTTATATTATATACTTATACTAACATTTTTTAACCTTTTTTTTCTTTAACCTAGAGCATGAGTTATATCACCTAGATTTATTTTACTAAAAAAAGAAAAACTCATGCTTAGAATTGTTATAAAGAAAAGTGGTGAAGACTTATTCAGGAAACTATTCATTATTCGAAAATTAAAGTTATTAAAAATTTCCATAAGATAAAAAAAATATTAGCTGGGTAGAAAATTTGATAAAATGATGTAAATAATGCATTGAGATTTTATAGCCAATATATAAAACATAGCAATTTTGCATGATATATAGTTTCGAAATAATTAATGATTTTTTTTTCTTTAACGAGCTTATGTATTAGATACACTGAAATAGTTTTTTTTTATATATACGTATGAAATATTTTTAAGGCAAATGACGAATCTTGTGGTTTACTTTCTTCTCAATTTTAATATATTTAATCTGTGTTTTACTAAAATGAACAGAGGAACGTGATAAATGTTACAATTAAAAATCGATACTTGATAATTTTGGAAACTTCTGCGGTTTAAGAGAAGTATTATTGTATTTCAGTTTTTGGTATATGTTTTAGTTTGAAATATTTTTATTGTCTGCTCCTTATCAGAGGAGCTTCGCGCGTTTGTTGGTTGTCATGGTGATTAGCGTGATGTGTTTCAAGATTGTAAGCCTCTTCCATTAAACAAATGTGTCAGAAAAGCAGGGTGTAATTATGATCTTTCTTGTGTTGATGGTATTAATTTTGACCTATGTAATAATTCTGTTTGAGGTTATTTTCTTGCGAACTTCGAACATTTTTTTTTTCATATAAATTTAAAATTTTTTTGCTGAAGTTTCTTAGGGTGGCGTTAACGCCACCCTAAGATTGCACTGATTATCGCTTTCAGTGCATGGAATCCGAAGGAGTTAATATTAAAAAATAAAATAGAAAATTCTTATATTATTAATATTTAGGTTGCAAAGGAATTTTTATTTTCTTTTTCTTACTCGCTACATTGTTTTAACATTTAAATGCTTTTATTAATACATTCAAAAATATTAAAAATGGTTCAAAATTCTAATTATCAAAAAAAAAAAAAAATGTTTTTTTTTTTTTTGTAGGTGTCTGAATTAATAAAAATTTCAATTTTTTGCGAGTCCAACAAGGAACATTGTTTTTATCTCATTAATGAAAATTATTTAAAAAAATTGAATTAATAAGCGCTGTTAGAAACATTTTGTGTTTAATGTTTTTAAGAATACTATTCAGTTTAATTATTTCCGAAGGAATTTATGATAGTGTTCTTTAGAATTTATTAAAGAATTTTAAATTTTCTGTGTAATTTCCGATGTTGTTTTAAAATTATATGACGTATTACCATTACTGTGGATTTCCTTTTGCAATATAATTATTTGAAAATACAAATTTTATAATGAATTCCATGCATGCTTATTATTTAAGATTCCATTGTCGCCTGTATTATCTTTTGAATTTTATTATCTAAAAGTGTATATTAAAAATATTTTGATGGTTATACATTTATTTTTATTTTTGCTTATAAGAAATTATAATTAAGTTTTTAAAAAAATATTTACAAATCAAAAAATTTGGTCTTGAAATTTGATAAATCACATTAATGGGAATATTTTAATCTTGTATAAGTTTTAGAACCCACTGAGGCTGAATCGATTTTAACATTTTATTGTTTTATAGATTGATATACTATGTGTAAATTGCGACGTGCATAACGCATGAGTTCTAAATGTTTTGTAGAATATATAATTCGATTAAGAACTACCTAAGTTAGAAAATATTCACTCCTTGAGTAATAGCTGTTAATTAAGAAACAGTTTTTAAAAATTGTAATTAAATTTTTAATTAAATATCATATCAAAAATTTTACATTTTTCCTAAATAAACTTCCGAGAATATTATTACACGAAAACTGTTTTTACCCCTTTTGGGAAATGTTTTTACATACTAGTGCCATTCGTATTATTGTTAAATTTTTTCTCTTCTCCATTGAATAAGTTCTTCATAGATATGTTTTATAATTATACTTTCCATTTTTCTGTTTATAAGATTTATACATATGCACCTTATGATTATACATATGTCCTTATACTTTTGTGCGTTCTAATAATTAATAAATTTTTAAGATAAAATAAAGTTAGATTATTAAAGTTGGAACATTATTATGCTATGGTATTTCGAGCTAGATGTTCAAAATTCAATTCGCTTATTTATTAAAAATATATATATCTTTTATAAGAATTTGAATATGGTAGGTTCAGAAAATGTTATTGGCCAATAAACAAAATTTGTCGTTTTTGTAAATATGTGTCATTTTTTAAATGTTTAATAGACATGCTTTTTTTTTGTTTTCGTATTTAGTTAAATCTTTTTCCCTTTTGAAACTTGCAATTATTATGCATATTGTAGCAATCTTCTTTAACATTGTTATATAATTTACAATTTCCTTTTGCAGTGGCTTCGAAAACAAAAGTTAAATTTGTCGGTAAGCGAGCGATAAAGAAACCCCAATTAAAAAAGAAAAAGAGAGTGTTAAAACAAGCTGTGAAAGCGAAACCTATTCTGAAAAAAATAAAAAAGGAAAAGCCATCCGAGGAAGAAGTAAAAGTTCCTGAAGTTATTGTACAAGTGCCTGATAAAGTCTCTTTAAATGAAGTTGAACATGGTATGTATGCGTATAATTTTGTATGAATAATCAAAAGACTTTATTTTTACTAATCACACAATTTCTGTAATGTTATAAAAATGTAAAATATGAAAGAAAACACTTATTTCGATTTTTTTTCTAATTTTTAATTGGAATATGTTAATTCAATTACATAATTAGTTTGAATTTTTCACATTAAAGAAATATTATTTTTATGCATTTAGCTTAAAATACAGTATATCTGTTTCCTCATGCCGAAAAGTTTTGCAAAAGGAAAGGTCAAAGGAACGTGCCTTTTAAAAAAGAAATTCTGTAAATTTAGTTCTTGAATGAATATGAAATCGTTTATAAAATTATACAAATAATTTTCATAGCAATTTAAAAACTCTAAAAGTTTTTTTTAATCATAAGACAATGTGCACATATATTAAACTGTTCAACTTGTTTTGGATATTTTTGTTTAAATAAAAAAATTGAAACAAGAAATTATAACAAAAGGAATATTTAAATGAATTTTTGTAGCTTTTTAAAACATATTAGTTGTTCAAAATAGTCAGCACAAAACACGCATAATTTTAGGATCAATTATTTTTTATTTCACCAAATTATTTTCATTGTGTCAAACAACAAATTATGAATATTATAAAATAACTTTAAAAAAATGGATATATAATAATTAAAATATTATTAATATTTTCAATGTTTGCTTTACAATCAAACATTTATAGTGAATTGGTTATTTGAAAAAACTCCCAAATTTTGGATTTAATTACTTTTTAAAGCCTCATATGTAAAATAATGTAATTATCCCTAATATCCTCTGTTTGTATTTAATTACTAGAAATTCTAGTACCTCTTAAATTGGCTTAAAATTAGGGATAAATCTAATTGCATTTTTGGTACCTATGCTAGCTTAAGTTAACATATGAATGAAATTTACTGTTTAAAAAAATAAATAATTGGAACATTAGCACTTACAAATAATTTACAAATTAATACTATTGTAAATTTATGGTTTTGAACAATCCATTTTGATCTTTTCAATCAAATTAAAATGGATTACTTGTAAAATGTAATTTTAAAATTTTAATTTTATTCATCTGTATAGAATTAAAATTTTAAAATTACATTTTACAAGTATGTAATCAATATAACTATTAGTAAAGCTAAAACCTTTCATATTTTTAAATTGATTTTTTTTTTTTTTTTTTTTTTTTTTGCAAAAATTTAAGAAATATTTTTATGTTACAAGTGAAAGATTCTGTTTTATATATAATTTCTTAATTGTCAGAAATAGGCATATACCACTAATAATCAGAAAAATTCTACAAATAATGTGTAAGGTTGTATCTTGCATTGTTTAAATCAATCAATATCATTCCTGAAAAATTTTCGAAAATTTTTATGCAGTCTTCATGCTTATTAAGGATGTTTAGTCACAGCATTCCTGACACTTTACAATATTAGGTAAAAGAAGTTCCCTTCTTCTGTGATTAAAATTAGTCAAGTTAGGACATTTACATTATTTCAGTGGCCTCTTCTAGGAAGGCCACAATCAACAGCTCTGTGGAGGGTCATTGATTGCAGCCTATATACTCCTCACATGTGTATTTTTTCTGAACAAATTATTTGTGTGTTCAGGCGGTTATTTTAATTCCTTTTGCTATAATAAGTAATAACAGTAATAATAATAATAATAAGTAAAAAATTGTATTTTCATCCACTTAAAAATAAATTAATATAAATTTTAATTTGCTTTTTCCTTTCACTTTTTAAAAAATACCAAGAGCAATAAATATGATGAAATTATATAAAGTTTACGTCTTGGATTAAGCTTTTAATTGTAATTTATACATATGTATGCATCAACTATTCTATAAATCACTCAATTTAACAATAGGAAGAAAAATAACTTTAATTGTCACAAAATAGTATAAAAATTCAGACATTTGATTATAATTTTTAGTCATTTCATAGACTTAACTTGGAATTTTATTTTTTATATTACCATGCATTTAAGTACTTTAATCTGAGTTTTAATATACATATTCTAATTAACTAGTTTGCCATTTTTTTTTAGAGCTCCTCCCAGCTGTAGCAGCCGAGGAAGTAATCTCAAATACAAACGATTCTATAAATGGTGAAAATGATGAATCACTTGAAATAGATGAAGGAGAAGGAATGCTAGTGATAGATGAAAAACTTGATGAAGATCCTGAACAGGCAGAAAATGATCAAGATTGTGATGAAGTTCCTACTTCTGAGCTGAATAATCAAATTATTGTTGATGAAAATCATAATGAATCAGACAATACTGCAAAATTAGCAGTTGAAAACATAATGGTAAGAATAATACATTTACTTAATTATTTATTGAATTATTTTCTTATTTAATGCTTACTTATTACCTCAATAAAAAAAGATATATTTTAACTAATAATAGTTTCTAAATTGTATTATTGGTAGATCTACTCAAAAATACTACATTCAGTCTAAAATGGAACTTTAATTATAATCTATGTAATCAAAAATAAATTTTCTGGAATAAAATTTCTATCGCTTGAGATTCCTTCTTTTTTAATTACATCAACCATTCAAATCTCCATTTATGGCTAAATGTATGTGCTATTCTAGATTTTCATTCAACTTAGTTCTTATTATTACTGTTTAATTCTGAATTGCACAATATCTAGATACTAAATTATTAAAGTTAGACATTTACTTAAAATTTTTTTTTTTTTTTAAAGATGCTTTAAATTATATAAAGAAATGTATGTATTTATTTTATTTGAATCAATTTTTGTAACTATCCCAGATCTGTCAGTCAATTATATATAGCAGTATATTCCTAATATGTTAATGTTAAAAAAAAAAAAGTTCTAAATTCTACAAGTTCTCTCATCTGGCTTTAATAAGCTTAAATATCTTATATAAAGCTTATAAAGCTTTAAAGCTTTAAATATCATTATTTTTAATGGTATTAGATTTTTCAAATGGCTGTTTCGAGAAAGGTTGCCAATTTGTATTTCAAGGCATCTGCTGTTCGACTTTAAATGAAATTTAATGCTTCACCAAAGTCTGCTTTTAATCATATTAGAATGAAAAAAAAAACCTTTCAAACACACACACACAGACACGCACGCACGCACACACACACACACACACACACACACACACACACACATATATATATATATATATATAACTATTTTATTGAACATGACTAATGGAACTCTAGAATTGAATAAAAATTGAAACATCTTAATGTCTTTAACAGTACATTTACTGACTCAAATAATAGAAATTATTATTCTATATATTATTTAAAGCACCAGAAGTACATGTCTAATTTAGAATTTAACTATTGGGTCATGATTAAAATGGACAAAATTCATAACTTCTTCATAAATACTAACTATGTGAATTATTGTAAGTTTTTTTTTATTTTCAAAGTTATGTTTCATTTACTTTTAGTTTATATTATTTTTTTTTTCTTATGTGATTATTATATTATAAAATATGTTATTTGTAACTCCAAGAGCTGGGAGAAGGAAGAGCCCAACCTTTCCTTTTACTTGCATATAGATTATAAATGTGGGTCAGTTCTTTGACATTCAGCTTTTAGTCATTTTATTTTATTTTCTTTAATTCCAGTAATTAAACAATTTTCTGATTATTTATTGTAGTAAAAAATGTATAATATATGACTTATTTATATATTAGACAATTGCTTCACTGTAACAAAACATATAGTGTGTTTTTTAGATAATGAATTTTGTTTTGGGTACCACTGAAACAATTCAAGATAAAATTCCATCGCACTATATTCTAAAAGAAGTTCATAGCTGATACGATTTACCAAAACTTTTACCTTCAGATATTGTTATTAACAAGCTTATTGTTCTCGGATGAAAATTTAATCATTATCAAGTATCACTGAATACCTATTATAGTATAATATTTATTCATAAATAAGAGTTTAATGCATCTTACAAACCATTTCACTTCTAATGTTTTCAGTTTTAAATCTTTGTTTTATGGGTCTATTTATTTACTTATTTATTTATTCTTTATTTGCTATATTTTCTTATTTTAGGGTGATACAAATATGAGTGTTTCAACTCTTCAACATATCTGCACTATTTGCCACACAGCTACAGAATCAGCTTCAGCTCTAACAGCTCACATGAAGCAACACAGCATTACTAATAATCAAATTCACCAGTGCCTAATTTGCTCAAAGAATTTGAGCTCAGCAAGCTCTCTTGATCGCCATATGTTGGTTCATTCAGGTGAGAGGCCCTTCAAATGTAAGCTTTGTGATATGTCATTTACTACAAATGGAAACATGCATCGTCATATGCGTACTCATGGCGACATTGAAACATCAAATGAAAATGGTAAATCTCTTGATCTTAGAAAGAAAGAGACAGAAAAATCAGAAATATGTGATCCTTCTGAATTAAAAGTTGTTGACCCAAAATTATTATGCCCAGTTTGTGGCAAAGCCTTCTTATGTAAATATGGTCTTGAAAGTCACATGGAATTCCATCCAAATGATCCAATAATGTGTCAGAAATGTGATAAAAT
Source organism: Argiope trifasciata (assembly GCA_026543055.1). NCBI lineage: Eukaryota > Metazoa > Arthropoda > Arachnida > Araneae > Araneidae > Argiope > Argiope trifasciata. Next base: position 7,239,130 of record JAPMOQ010023314.1, on the reverse strand, counting down.
TTCTGCCAACTATACTGCTCATACTCAGCATAAATGTGGAGCATCCTTATCATCTGAAGAGCAAGAGAATGAGTCTCAGAGTGGGTTTCAAGAGTTGACCTTTATGGATTTTACCACTGATAAATTTGCTTTAGTTTCTAAATCGCATTGTGAGCAAAATGTTAAACGACCAGTTAGTGCCTTTCAGATATTTGAATGTTCAATTTGTAAAAAGGCTTTTCCTTGTGGAAGAGCCCTAAAGCTTCATGAGAGAGTCCATGAGTCAGAAATTGGGACATTTTGTGCTACCTGTGAATGCGACTTTGCTGCATCAAGTTTCCTTCAGTTTCATAGACTGAAACATAGATCAGCTGAACATTGCCTTGCCCATTCATTTCAAAACAACAAGTTTAATCATGTATCCCAGAAGGCTCTTCATGATGGAAAAGAAGACTTCTTGGCTTTACTCAACTTACAAACAAAGCAAAATCAATTATCACTTATGAAGAGTTTGCAGTCATGTAAAGTAAAAGAAGATCCAGTTGAAAATTATGATTATTTTGTTCATGGTAGAGTCATGAAGAGAGATAACAATGGAAATGAAGTTGATAGTAGCAATAACAATAGTAACAACGATTTTGCTGATATTCAGTCAATTATTTCTCTTACTTCTAAAGCACCACTCATAAATGCTGCCCAGACATCCCCAATACGAGTACGTCCTGCTTCGCCAGTATCTTTTCCAGTTCATCAGCCGAAATCCCCTCAAATTGCTGAATCTGCTAATGCAAGTCCAGAAACTCCGTCCAAAGATGAAATGCCTAGTGCTTCAATAAACCACGATGTGCCTGCTGTTGAATTTGTTGCCAATAATGCTCATGGAATGCATACATGTGCAACTTGTTCTCAGAAATTTAAAAATTATAATGCCTTAAAACGTCATAGCAAGATGCATGTTCAAAGAGGTTCCAGTCATTCATGTGATATTTGCTCCTATGTTAGTGTTGACAAGAGTACTCTCATCCGACACTTGCGAACACATAATGGGGAAAGGCCCTTCCAATGTGTTATTTGCAAGTATGCTTTTACCACTAAAGCTAACTGTGAGCGCCATGTCAGGAAAAGGCATAAGAAGCTTGGCAAAGCTGAAATCCGAAATGCCATGCAGTACAACCCAAACATGTCAAATAGAAGTGGGTCTGATTCCTCGACTGCTGACATTGGTAATTCAGAAACAGTTTGCAAGTACTGTGGTGTCGATTTCAAGTATAACAGAGTTTTGAGACATCATCTGAGGTCTCTTCACAATAGCTGCAATAGTAAACCATTTAGTTGCAAAGTATGCAAATATGGGTTTTCTACCAAAAATAATTGCATTCGTCATGTGCTGAAGCAGCATCCTGTTTTTAAAGACAAATTAAGATCTGTTGTTATTCCAAATAATTTAATGCGATCATCAGCCAACTCGGAAACGATGAGCAGTAGTCCAGAAAATTCAAATTCTTCAAATGGAAATCCCCCTGTTGTTATTGAGGATAATAATCAACCTTTGGATTTACATCTCAATCCTGGTGATAGAGCATTAGATTTACAAATTGACAGAAGTTCTGATTACAATGCAAATGAAGCAGTTATTGCAGCTGAGAGTTTAGTAAGTTTATCTGAAGCTCCTCCTCTTCAAGAAGAACCTTTAAATCTTGCTGCTCATGCTTTGGATTTATCATGCAAATCTCCGATTCCAGTAGCTAAAAAATTGGAACCTAAACCAGTTAGTATTTTTAATTCACCACCAAGCTCTTACAAATCTGTGGGGTATATTGATCTGACAACCTCTAAATCTTCAACTCCACAAGTGCTGGTACCTGAGAACAAGATTCAGATTTCACCACTACCTATGACAAATTGCTCAAAGAAGATAGAAATTCTTAATAAGAATGACCAACCAACAAATATTCCTGGGCAAAAACAAAGATCATTTACTTGTGTATATTGTTCTGCAGGTTTTACTCTGAAGTCAAATATGGAACGCCATATTAAGAGAAAGCACCCAGAATTTGCTAGGCCTACTCGTAGTAGGAATTTCATACCAAGTATTGTAACTCCAAATCTCCAAAAACAGAATTCAGCAACTCTCTCTGACAAAACCAGAGATGCTTTGAGGCATGTATTAAGCACAAAAGTCCAGCAAGTGCCTGTTTTCAAAAATTTTAATGCAGAATCTTTTCCTAAGGTGGGTGGAACATTTAAAATAGTCACACCAGCCCATGCTTTCCTGACTCCTATCACTCAAGTTGCAAATCATAAGCCTGTATTGAATGTTTCTCTCGATTTAAGTGGTAAAAATGAAAAAGTGCAAATTATTGATATGAGTCAAAACATCTTGAGACCAGCGGAAAATGGCGATGAAAACTGTTCTGACTTGGCTAGTGTGTCTTCTGTCATCTGCACTGCTAATTCCCCTCAGTTCAAACAATATCTTGGAAAATCGACCGATATTGAAAAAATGGAAGTTAATCAGGAAGAAGATAAGAATGAGAGTATCCAAATTATACCAGAAGTTGAAGTTCCAAAGAAAAATGAAAATGCATCTGTATCTTGTCCATTTTGCGATAGGAAATTTCCATGGACCAGTTCTCTTCGTAGACATATTCTTACGCACACCGGACAAAAGCCCTTCAAATGTCCCAAGTGCTCCTTATGGTTTACTACTAAGTCAAATTGTGAACGCCATTTAGTTCGTAAACATGGCCATAAAGGGGATCTGATCACACGCAGTGTCCCTGACCGTCCTTATAAATGCAATCATTGTCTGACAAGTACATTTTCTACTCAAGGAAATCTTCGTAAACATTTTTATCTGAAACATTGGACAAAAAGTTATTTAGGCATGAACTGTAAGCCCATCCAGATGGATAAGAAGAATGGTGAAATCAGTACTTCAAACTTGCCTTTTGAAAATTCTTCATCTCCAGTCAAAGTATCTGAAAATGTTTCATCTGTTACAACTCAAGAGCATAGTTACAGTCAGCTGGAAAACAAACTTGCTTTTCCTTGTAATTTTTGTGATAGCAGGTTTGGTAGCATAGCAGATTTAAGTAGTCATATGTTTAAGCATAACAGTGTAATGTATATGTGTTATTTATGTCGAAAGACATTTCCCAATCATGAAGATTGTTACAATCATTTTAAAACTTCTCATTCGTTAGTTTATATGCAGATAAATTCAGCTGAAGAAAATGGTTTGAAGTTGCCTGAAGAAGACAGTCTCGAAGATATTTCAGAAGTTGCATCACCTGATAAAAATGCAACTTCAGTTGCTTGCATGGTATGTTTTCAAAAAATGTCTTCTGTTGAAAATCTCCAACAACATTTTAAAAGACATTTACTGAAAGACAGGCAAACTGAAAATCAAGAACAACTCCTTTCAAAAGAATCTAATCCACCATCTACTAAATCATCCTCAATCACTTCCAAGCTCTCACCTAGCCCCATGCCAAAAAAACAACGCTTAGCTCCCAAAAATAATAAAAGAGGTAATTCTTTATTGCACATGTTTGCAGAAACTGAAATATCCCATTCCAAAACTGACATTGTTTCTCCTGAAGAAGGGTCTGATTTGATCCAAAAGCTCCTTGGCATTCATGATCCTAAAAAAATAGATGAATGCTTATTATCACCTGATTCTGCTGCCCAAATTCTTGGTGTGAAAAAAGATTGATTGCTGAAAATTGTATCTTTCACTGCAAGATCCATTGTTTAAATGAAGCAGTCATCATCTGTTGCTACAGGCATGGGCATTGTCTTTTGATGAACTCTTGTATATATTGTTAGGCTTTCAGAAATTCCAGTCACAAGAATTCTGTTCTGATTGAGATGGATATGTGAAATATCTGAATTCTTCAGTTGTTCCTGTTTTCTACAAGCAATTCAATGTAGTGTAGCTTTGCACTGTGCCTTTTACATGAATAATTTCAAAATGGAGGTTGAAAAGATTTCGAGAATAACCTTTTGTCCATTGTTGATTAATTTCCTTCTATTGCCTTTAATAATGCCTTAAAAATTTAGACTTCATGTTAAAAGAAGTTTGATCTTGAATATCATGACAATCAAATTAAGCCGTTTTTATCAATTTGACCCAAAAAGTCCGAAGTTTTAAAATGATATATTACTTCAGCTATTAATTTTTTTCTCTTTTAAAATAACAATTTTCAAAATGTTATCTAATAGCTGAAGATTGTTTGTACAATGTGTTGCTTTAATTAGCATTCCAATTTTTTTTTTTATTCATGAAATATCTTGTAATTCTAAGAACAATGTTAAACCTTAAGAAATATGAGTTATTAGCTAGTTCCTTGCCATTCAATTCTTAATCATCCACTGATTTCCAACTAACTACCATTTATTAAGATAGAAATAAAGCAACTAGTTAATAACTGTCATTCATTAATCATTTGATATCATTAATGATATGGTTTATTTACAGTTTCTTTGAAATTAAATGTGTGGTTAATATACTTATTTTAAAACATTAAAATATTTACGAAAGATAAAAAAGTTATATGAAGAGAATATAAATTTTAACACTTTGCAAATACAAATCAATGATGTATCTTTGAATTGTTAATATATTGAAACAAATGAATTCGTATATGGAAAAATATTGATAAATATGATATTTGCCATGATATTCAGGATTTCTTTGGCATGCATATTATAAATATTCAAATTGTTACTGTTTCTATATAATGCACTTATCAAACATTTGGATGCCTTCAAAATATTTACTAGAAAAATTGTTAAATATATTCATATCAGAATTAATATTTTATAAAAAATAATTTCACTTTTCTATTTTAGATTTAAATAAGAAAATTAAGTGCTTAAAAGATAACTATTAAATTATTCAAATATTTTTAAATAGTTAATTATTTATACTTAAAATTAGATAATAATCAAAGTTTATAGCTTATGGAATGTCATGGATTAAAATGCTTAATTTATACATTTTAAATAAATGAATGCAATTTTTAAAGTATAATATATTCTAAAATAAAATTTTATTACTTACTTAAGAAAAATTTATTAATTTTTCATTATTGTGAATTTATAAATTTATAAAAAAATAAAATCGTTTGTGAACTACAGCTGAGCATTGAAAATCTGGATAATCAACTTATATATTTTAGAAATGAAAGAAATTAGTAGAAAAATTTTCATTATAGGCTCTCATGAGTGGTTAATATTATTCAGAAAAAATGGTGCATATAAATAACAATCAAAACTTATCAGGTATATTAACCTCTGATCTTTAATAAATAAGATTGTGATGATATTAAGTTGTTGTTAAATTTACTAATTATACAAAAATGAATTTCAATGTAAATTTTATAAAATGAAGTATCTTATTGAGCTTACAAGAATGGCAATCTTAGGATTTCATTAAAATAAATTTCAAGAGTTGCATTTCAGTGAAATATATTATTAGCAATCTTTTTTTTTTTTTTTTTTTTTTTTTTTTTTTTGTAAAATTGGGAATATTTTTACAAGAATAAGTGTAATTTGTTACTGTTTATCTGTAGTATGAAATGAAACATGACAATAAATTAATCAAGGGATATGGTGAATTCCTATTTTAGATATAAATCCGATTTTCTGTTCTGGGTATAATTAATTTCATTTCTGATTTCCAGATTTCAATGCTTTACTGAATTTTTTTTAACATAATTTTCTTAATTTATATATCATGCATTCCATATTATTAACAGCCATAAATTCAATCCTTAACTGTATATAAGTATGATAAGTAAACTTTACCTTTCTCAGGTATTGTTGTATTAGACATCAAATAAATTTTAAAGATTTCTGTATGTATTCATTATATTTTGTATAATTATTATATCATAAGTGCAATTTGATAGAATTTTTAATTTTAAACAAAAAGAATCTAATCTTTCTTTAAAATTTTTTTTGCCTTCTAGCCATTATAATTTGTTTTCTCAATTCTATATAGTAATCATTAGAAATATTTTATTAATAATCTTTTATTATGCTTAGAAACTCATCTGTGGTCTTGTTGTTGAGTATAACTAGTTTTGTAGAGATAAATTGTTTTTACTTCGTTGAATTTGTACAGTTAGAAAAATGGTTATCTATATACATCTGCATATTGAATATTGTACAGCACTTACCACTAATTGCTTTACTGTTAATCTTAAAGTAATGTAGTGAATGTGATAGTGATTTTCAATCATGTAATGACTTAATGTTGTATATAGATTAATAATTTACTTACACTCTTTTTGGTGTAAAAAAGGGGGCATTGTCCCATTTGTGTCACTAAATAATGGCATTATTTGTTTGAATTTTAATTAATGTGAAATGAATGTTGATTAATTTGTTGTATAGAAAAAAAATTAACATTCCAGTCAAAATACTTCTTGTTACAGTGGTTTGAGGGAACAATTTTAAATGTTAGTGTGTCTTGACTTTGTGTTAAAATTTTAGTGTCTTGCTTGCAATTTTCTAAGTGCCTATCTATAAGAAGTCAACCGTCCATCCAAAAGTTTATATAAAAGAAAAACTGAGGAATACTTTCCTGGGAGCAATTTTCTTGTTATATTAGCAATTATTCAGTATATCATCTGAAAATATTATTAAATTTACATTCCGTCCATTAGTATTGTCTTAATGAAAACTGCTGGTTGTTAAAAAATAATTTTTGAAAGCAGTAATTATGATTTGGTATGTCAAAGTACATTTATGAATATGATATTTTTTTCTAAATGTGTAGTATGCTAATAATATCCATTGTCATGAAATGGCAAATTGTCTCGAAGGTAGTATCAATATAGAAATATTTGTTCTCATTTGCTGTTAAAGCCCTGTATATTGAAGATAAAAATTCTTGGGGGAAGGATCGAACTATCAAAATTTCTTTGTGCAGAAATATCTATTGGAAATTTTCCATGATTTTGATTTTGAAATCATTTATTCATAGCTCATATTTTTAGGGATAAGAAGGTAGAAAATATTAGATAAATGTATTCTATAATCACAATGGTTTCCTATTTATTATTAATATTATTTTACTTATTTATTTCAAAATTATTGATACTTACTTGTTTCTTGTATCTTTTCTGCTCTTCTTAATTTCTGTCTTTTTCATGATGATTTTTATTTTTAACCCTTAACTTTTATGTAATAAGAATCGGTCAAATAGTCTTTTTTCTTCCTTTCTTAGTAAATTCTATTCCACCTTAGAGATGAAATCAGTGGCTGCTTTTTGAATGCAATTGATGTGCACATGATTTTTATGAAACATTTTTTGTTCGATGATGTGCACATGATTTTTATGAAACATTTTTTGTTCGATATACTTAAAGGTCTGAATGAAAAGGTCTCATGTTTGTAAAGATTTTCAATATACTGGGGTTTATCAGTATTCTGAGATAAGTCCTGCATTTTAAAGTCTATGAAGTGGAAAAAAGTATTATGATACATGTTAACACACTATCATCTGGAAAAACATTTTAAACATATTGAATGCCTTTCTAGAAATCATATTCTCATATGATTGTTTTAAAATCAACAAAACATATTTGTTATAATCTGTGAAAGTTTTAAACTATATTTGTAATATTATTACTTTTCTATGATATAATAAATCATAGCAAGCAAATACTATTGAGCAATAATTTATTATTAATAGATGTATTTTATATTTAGTACTTGGAGATTTATAGATTATTCAAATAAATACAGTTGCTCACTTGTACTTTACACATATTGTTATATCTGTCCAATATTGTAATATTTGTGCCTTCTTTGCCATCTCTCTGAAAGCAGCTTTCAAGGAAAATTTTGATTTGGTTTAAATATAATGAAATTTAGTCTGACATCTTAAAATGAATTTCTTTATTTGGTTAATAATTTAATTAATATTTTTATCATTATGTTATTTTTATTCAGTTAATATTAATATTCAAAACTTACTAATTATATTGTAATTCATTCGATTCTTGTTCATTAATAAAAGAGATAAAACAGCTCATCATTTACATTCCCAGAAAATAATGCTTTTAATATGTTCTTAATGAAAAATACTTATCTTTCATAAACTGTACTTAGTTATAGTTTTAGATGGTTCTGTAATTTTATCTGAAATAAATATCATGTGTTTCATCCATAAAAAACCTTAGATATTTGATATAAAAATTTTCTTGGTGGTAAGGAAATATTATTAGAAATAAAATAGTGCCTTGATTTTTAGACATTTCCATTTGTTGTTTAGGGACAAAAGGGGTTATTTTCATAAATAGAGATGTATTGTTTGCATAGTGCCTAATTCTTATATTTAAAGAAAAACTTGGTGCAATTATTTTCTATAAAATTATTTTTAAACTATCTGTATATCTAATGAAAAAATTGAAAGGAAATAGGTCAAGATGTTTTGTTTCATAACATTGTTTGCCTAGATTGCCTTACATAGTGCCTAATTCATATATTTAAAAAAATGGTGCAATTATTTTCTATGAAACTATCTTTTAACTATCTATATATCTTAAGAAAAAGTGTAAAAGAAATGGGTAAAGATATAATAGATAGATATTTATTAAATGTTATCAGATTTTATTTGCCATTAATTTGGTGCCTATGAAATCTTAGAATTTTGAAATTAAATGATCTGATAGTGTGTTAACATGCAATTTTCGTATAAAACTCGATATTTTAAAAGCAAATGTCATTGAACTAACCATCATATATATTTAATTTTAGTACATGCTACGTATCTGTTCTTCTCTACATCAGATGTTAACTAAAATTTTGATTGTAACATACAGAGGTGTTTAAACATCTTAAAAAGAAATTTTAATGCAATGCAAAATTTTATAAATCTTTTTATGGCAGAATCATCTTCCTTAACTTGTTTATGTTTGCCAGTATGTGTATATAAATTTTCAAAAAATCATCAAGAATCGTTTCTAGAATTCAAGAATTCTTATCAGGGTTTATTGTTATTTAGGCTGACATATGAATGTGACAAAATAATTAATGTTGAATTTCAATTTAATTTGAGACCCAAAAAAGAGTATGAGGTATTATTACGTTTATAGAAATAATACCCAATGTATACTTTATTATTCAGTAATTATTTATCAGTATGCAAAATCTCTGAATACTTAATTCATCATCAGTTCTCAAAGAGAAATTTCATCGGCTGAAATTCTATCTATGTGAGTTCCCTATTTGCAATAGGATTAAACATTCGTTACTTATCACTATGAGTGTGTCAGCCTACAATATTCGGAAAGGAAGGTAGCGCAACGAATACTGTAAAACTTAAGATTAGTGTCCGGTTTCTCGCCAAGAATGACAAAATCCTGCCAAGTTTCCCAAAACTTGTCAGATAAAACTTTTAAAGATATGGTAACAAACGGCTTTTATCACAATAGAAAATTGGCAGGATTACATTTGGCTGAGGATTACCTCCCCGCCCCCCCCCCCCCAAAATAATAAAGTTTGGGGAATAGACATTAATCTTAAGCTGAGGCAAGAATAAGAAAAATGATAATAATTCTGTATTCATTTGCTCAAACATTTTTATGTTGCTCAAGCTCATGTAAGGACAGATTGTTTTACAAATCTGAGTAGATTGTTTTGTAAAACGTCCTGAATTAAATAATTCTTGTGCGTTTTATTAGAAAAAAATCCATTTAAGGAAATTAAAGTTCAAACCAATTCTTGCATATCACATTTTTTTTTTTTTTTTTTTTTTTTTTTGGCTTGGGGGAATAAGATCTAAATATTTTAGAGAAACTCCTTATGGAGCATATTTCATCTGAATCACGGAAAATTCATTAATATTCGGTTTAAATTTGCTTCATCAGTTTGCTTTATAACAGAGTTGTGTTATAAAAAATTTGGGATCAAACACAGTTTTATGTAATAGCTCATTCCATTTTCTATCATTTTGTGAAAATTGTAAGTAATCTGTGTGCTGTTTATTAATGCTTTCTTGTCAGATTAAATTTTTTTTTTTAAATGTGATAAAGTAGTTTTTTTCTGTTTTCTATGCAATAAAAGAAATATAAAATTTACTGGCTCTGATGTTTTATTTTTCTATATTTGAGGTTTGCCTTTGTGTATCCTACAAAATGTGCACTCCTTATTGAGTTCGTGAGAATTGGATACAGTAATCACTTGCGTTGAGAATAATATTTTATAAACAAGTCCAAAAATTGATTTCAATTTAATTTTGTAAAAGATGTGCCCTTCAGATTTCATGCTTTTTTTTTTTTTTTTTTTTTTTTGAACTACACATTAGAAAAGCATTAAAATATCTGACTAGGTTCGGAGGAAATTTTTCAAAACAACAAATATTTTAGTATTATATTATTATTTTAATAATAAATAAATATATAATTATCTATATAATATTAAATATAGTATATGGATGTTTTTTATGAGTATAAAGTTGAAATGATAAAGTGAAATTTAAATATATCAGTAACTATTGAAGAAAAAACATATTTTGATGTAAAATTTAGCACTTATTTACAAAAACTACAAATATTCTAAAGAAGAAAAAAAATGTTTATATGCAAAATTCCATACATAACTTATCTTGGAATGTAACAAACTATTATTTAAGAAGTGTAATAAAAAAGAAAAAGAATTTTTTCTATAATATTTACATCAATTAAAAATACACTTCTGGAGTATTCAGCATCAAATGAATACTTCATTGCATTCTGAATAACTAATTGTAAATTTCAGTAAGATAGCTTGATTATTTTTTGAGACATGACGATACTAATACAGTTTATATAATTTGTTTATTATTTTAATATTATTTGTTTGTATTATTTCCTTCAAAATTATGAAGAAAAAAAAATCAAGTTCTTTAGAAAATACATTTAAAGTTTTTAAATGCTTATAAATGTGCATCACTTATATGTCAATAGTTGCTACAGCATGGCTTCTAATTGACATAGAAACATATCTATTTTTTTAAATGCAAAAATAAATAAAAATTCGAATTTTTATCCATGTTTCTAACCTAGTCGGATACCTTAAGTATGCTTCTATAATATATAAAATTACCTGAGGGAAAGTCGCAAGAGATTCTTTTTCGTTAGATACAGGATTCTCGTCCAAAACATCAATTTTGATAATGCTCCATGCTTGATTTCTCTATTAATATTCTATTTTTAAAATTTATGTTTTAATAACATCAGTGATAATGTGCTCCCAAAAATATATTGAATATTATCGTATTTATAAATGTAGCTACAAAAATAATAAAAAATACTGTTGTACAATTTACAAAACAATATTTTTAAAAATTAATTCATTGAAATTAAAGACAAAGATGTAGGGAAAAAGAATCGACACCATTGCTACTCTTAAGTTTAATTAATAAACGTGGAACATATTTATTTTCCAATAATGTGAACTGATTGAGAGAAAAGTTAAAAAATTTGAATGCTTTTTAAATTAATATTTTGAAAAAGCCTTTTCGGGGTATATGTATATATTATCCAAAACGTAATTTAATACGAAATTCAGTACGTTTAAGAGTAATGGTTTATAGTGTGTTTCGAAGATATTTCAAGGTTCAATTTAACTCGGATTTTAATAATAACGTACTTAAGTGATGGCAGACATCAAAACCAAAATTGGAAATTGTCTACCAACTTAAAAATACTATGAAACAATCGTTTGTAATTTTGAAGTAAACTTTTTACTACATAAATTAGAAATATCTCCCTCTAATCAAGAATGTGTTTTATCAAAAAATTAAAAAAAAAAAAAACGAATTGGTTTTCTGTTATTTATAAATATGTATTGAAATTCTATTATTTAAGTGCTTTATTTGAAAAATATGCAAATAACTTTCTACAGGTGATATACATTTATCGAAAATTTAATTTATTAATTTAGGAAGTAAAAAGATGAACGTCGATTCTCTTCGACGATGAATTTATTCATGTCTTTATTTCTTCATAAAAGCTTCTATTTCTTCATAAAATTTTCTAACCATTTAGACAAAGAAAAGCAACATCACTTGCTGATTAATTAAACTTTATCAGCAGTACAGGCAGGAATTAATTTGAATTTCCCTCATTGATCAATCTATTTTCGAAGTATCGTTGTAATGATTTCAGAAATTTAAGTAGAATATTTATTTTTAATTGAAATACATGTTTAAGCGTTACATAATTTGGTTCTCACAAGAAAATTCTATTTCCTAGAGCAGTCAGTCCATCCTTTACAAGTTTCAAATTTAGAGGAAGGGTCATGATTAATATTAAAATGTCTATTCTTATCGATTTTTTAAAATCGTGTCCTTCAATTGAAGAAACCAGTCCTAGTGGTATCCTTAAAACTTTCTCGCATACTATTTAATAAATTTTTCATACCAGAGAACGGGTTGCATAAAAGTGACATATAATAATTATGGAATGAATTTAGCATTTTAATTGAATCTATAGTGTCTTTGGCGAGATTTTTGTAATTGATTCCTGGTATGGCGTTAATAGTATCTGAAAATCGAATGTGTGTTTTAGAAACATTTTTTCACAACTGATTGAAACAAAGATTTGATACAAAACTCACTTATAGTCACAAAATTCCACATCAAATTTGATACATGCAAGTCGCTGCATTTTTGAATTGTGGCGTTTGCATGTTTCTGAAAGTACAGATAGCCAGACCAACGACCCGTTGTTGGATTTGGTTCAAAATTCGACAGTTATATATAATATATATGTTAAATCTCTACAATCCGTATCGAATTATATCTAGTGTTAAATTATATTCGAACAGACGAACTTCTTCTGGCCAGATTTTATTCAAGCTGATAGAAATCTGCAAATTTGATGTAAAGACCTTACACTAAAATTTCAATGATCTAGCTCTTTGTCACGGACTGACATTTTCCAAAAACTCGGGGAGATCTAAAACATGGAAATTTGTCAAAATCTCGAGTTCGAATTTTTTTAGATGATTACTATATTCTCTGTATATTGCGTATACGAGAAAGTAAAAATGAGTGATAAAATTCTACAGTTAAAACGATGTGCCTGTATGTCCCCGAGGTTCGATTTAATTCAAGTTATAATAATAGCTGCTAATACGAAGAGGCACAGTCTAGAAAAGATCTTAGATCCTTAATTGGCTCCAGATCTGACGGTAGTAGAAAATACATCTATACTATGTAGTTTTTTTTATTACAGTGATGAGAATTCACTTGGCGAGGGGAATCTAGTCATCTTATATCCAGAGCACCATTTCTTGTTTAAGAAAGGCCAGGGTAAAAAATAATACAATCTAATGCTTGAATTCTTACATTGAAATCTGAGGTAAGAAAATTGATACGAAATTGTCAATTTTTGCCATAAGTTAATAGGATTTAATATAAGTGAAAAAGGAAGAATTTTATCAGTTAAATGTAAAATCAAGCAAATCATCATGCTTCAGAAGTATTTAAAATTGGACCTAGAGATAGAAAAACGTTTTCTATTCACTTGAAAGTCACTACCAGTAATTACCTCTTTTTTACTTCATAGTTTATTAATTCAATTACAGGCTTGGTATATCGAATACAAGATTGAATGTCAATTGTAAATTAATATGGCCAATAGAGGCAACCGGCCAATCTAATCTTGTTAACGTGATATATATATATATATATATATATATATATATATATATAAATCTAAAGTAGAAAAACAAAATAAAGCTATCAAAATTAATTTAAAAAATACTTATGACTTTGCATATTTTTCCGTGTTAATGGTGTCACTTGGTAAATTGTAGATGATAACAATTGAAATAAATAATTGAAGACACTCTTAAAAAAAGAATGAGAATATAGAAAATTTTGTTGAAAACGGTTCTATTTCTAATTGAAATAACAAATAATTATCAATACACCTGTTGTGAACTCCAAACACTGATTCAATTTCGCCAATTTTTGTTTCATACGAAACCTCACGATCTCTAGTAGTCATCAATGGTCAACTGTTATCTTCAGCTATTTTCCAGATGAAAACCAAAAACGTTCTGCTTAAAGAGAAAGAGACGGGAGGAACCAACAAGAGTTCGCCCATTCCAACAACAAATGGAAATTCTATTTTCATATGAAAGCTCATGATCTCTAGATATATATTATTAATTGATAGCGGCCTTCCATTTTCGACAGAGATCGAGAAAGCTGTACTAAACTTCAGATTGTATATTGGAAAAACCCGTGGCAAAGTACCCCAACAAATGTATCGATTTCAAGAATCTTAATTTCATATAAAAGCTCATGACCTCTATATATATCATTAGTGATCTCTTGCTCCTCACCCTTTTCCCTTTTCGAGAAAAATCGAAAACGCTATTCATTTTACATTCTGAAAGTAAAAAAATCTCCACAGAGTCCACTGTAATCGATTCAGATAATTATTGCTTCCCATCAATATTTGTGGCTCCCAGATACGTCAGTCATCAAAATTTTTCAACCAATTCTTTAGCCGAAAAGATGGAAAAAGGATTTTCGGAAGATAAACCGAAATAAAACATTAAAAGAGGTTTTAACCTCTAAAATCGGATCAGTTTGGTCATACATATTTACCACTTACAAAATACAGCTAATCAAACGGAATATCTGATCATTATTGCCCAAATATAGTTCAAAAATAATATAATATAGTCAAAATAATATATCATCTTTTGTCTAATAATACATACAAAGGGTATTTATAAAATTTAAAGCGACTTCGGGGCCATTTAATTAATGTTAAAAATATAAAATGCATTTTTTCAACGTTCAATTGAATACGCTTTGTTTTCGGGATGATAATTTTACAATAAAATTTCCATGACAGATGAATTTTTCGTAAAATCATCATTTGCTTTCAATCATCTTCTACAACTTTTTAAAATTCATCAATCGTGATGGGTGTGAGGGTAGTAAGGGCTCTTTTCAACTGACCAAAGACAAAATAGTTTACGTCAATAGTTTCCCTGAAACGTCAGGGAACTTCGTAGAAATATGTTGAAAAGATATATATGTAATAAATATCTCTCTTTATTTTTATGAAACAATACAGTAGTATTTTTCCACGTATGACTACAAATATGTTGATCAAGGCGGAAGGGTTAGTCAGAACCGGCCGGATGCAAAAAACCATTTGTGGCCCAACATTTCTTACAAAATATTATATATATATATATATATAATGTTTATTTAATGCTTGATTTTGGTTTTACTATTAATTATTTCATGATAATTATAATTTGTTAGCAATTTCCGTTCCAATGTTGCATTTAAGCATTATGCAAACATCCTTGATTGAAGACAATTCCTTATTAATTTTACTTTTCTGAAAGAGCACAGTTTTTGGTCTAGTAACTGGTATTGTAAAGAAAAGTTTTAATATATTTAATAATAAATCATTATAGTTATTAATTAATACATATTACAATATGTTTTGAGCGTTATTTACATCTATTTCATTCAAAATCAAATCCTGTAGCAAAAAAAAAAAAAAAAACGTGTTGGATTGAGTTTTCATCGACATCATTATTGTAAAGCATTATAAAGTCTTTGGAATTTTTTTCTAATTAATGTTTTTTTTTAAAGTTTTTATATCAGGAATTAATCTGAAATACTTACAAATCTATCTTCTATCTGTACAATAACACTATCAATTACAGAGTTAAAATTTATATTTAAATTCCTCAGCCAAGTGTTCTATTATTCTATCTTCTGTTTCGAATTATAATTTTTCTTTTTTTCAAATTCGTTTTTCAGGAAAATATTCTGAAAAATTAAAATTATGTGCTATCTCTTTTGTTCCATCTAAAAATGAGTTAAATTTTGAATTTTAATTTTAGCTTTTTTAACGAAATAAAAACCAGATAGTGAAAAATTGTTTTTATTTGAAATAATTTATCGAATGTTAATTTTGGATAATATTGTAAACCATACTATCAAACATAAAAAAGTCAGTAATTGTATTAAACTCGAGAGACTTTTAGCTTCGGATACCATTGCATTATTCTTATTTGTATCAATAGAGTCTTCTAGGGCACTAAAAATATGTTCAATAGTGGTTTAAGAGTAATATTTACATGCTGATTTCCCATCTTTTTTGTAGATGCAGAAAATAAAAAAAATAATTTTTTTATAATAATTTGTGAGGAACTTACTTCACCAATTTAAGCTTGAATTGTAACTTTTGAAGTCGAAGCAATTTTATTGCTGGAATCACTTTGTAGACAATGAAACTTATATACTCAAGACTTTTTGAAAGTTAGCTTTTTTTTCCCCCTTTTCTGATAATTTTTTATTTTAAAAGTCTTGACACTCAGATGGACAGTTCCTTGGCATGGAAGCATGATTAGATCTAACAGTAATAAACATTTTATATTATGAATTATCAAAGTAATATATACACAGTTTCATCTAGTGGGTGAAGTAAATGACCATGCTTTATGTTTATAACATATTGCATACTTTCACTAAATTATAATATATCTGTGAACTTCGCATATTTCAAAACCCGCCTATGGTTCCAGTTAAATTTCGTCTTCTTTCCTTTCCAACCCGCTATTGTCTAGAACAGTATTTTAGTTCTTAATCATGTTGGGAGCCCCTCAATCGCGGGGACTTGGTGCATAGCACCCAACGTCGTCGTCCCCCAGATGTTCTGGTATTCTTGTCCTGGGTGAAAGCACATGCCGGTATCCCAAGTAGTGAGTTAGCCGACCATCATACCAAGTCTTCAGCAACCGAAAGAAAATTATTTGCAATTCCGACTCCTTATTCACATTTAAAAAAAGAAAAAAATTGCAAAAGTGGATGAAAGGTTACGATATTGGAATAACCCAAACAAAGGTGCAAGAATCAGAGGGCATGTTCCCAGCGGTGATTTTAAACTATTAATGATAATAAATATTTTTTTTTCTGGGCATAATACTTTTCCTTTTTATTTACATAGATTTCATATAATGAAAAGCCCATTTCTGCTGCGGTCTGGGAGATGCCGACAGCTTGGCTTTTGAATGCACACTCACAGTCCTTATTACCTCACCCGCCCCTCTAGCGAATCCATACCTCATTGGTTTCTTAGTGCACTCAGAAACAAGTCTTCGTTAAGGACGATGGGAAAGATTTGTGAAGACTTGAAAGATATTTGCGAGGGCATTCAGAGAAGGCTAGGATGGCGGATATGTGTATTGGGTTGTTTAAATTGATTCTTTATTTATGTAATTATTCTGATATAGCTTCTAATTGTTTGTTCTTTATATAGATTTATAATTAAAAACTGCATGTTTCTGCTCATATTCTTGTTGTTACTAATGCTTTTTTTATGGTTTGTCATTCTAGATCTGCATTGTATTTCGACCTTATCAGAATTTATTCTGAAATAGATACTGGTACATTGTTTGATATTGTCTATTATGTCTTCTATCCTTTGGATAATGTGATATATTTTTATGCTTATGTGTGTTACTCCTTTCTATATATACTTTTGAACTTCATCTGTTGAACCTAAAATTTATTTGTTAACTATTTAATTTAAATATTTTATTTTTGCCAAATGAACTATAATGTATACTCTTATTCAGTCCATATTTTTGCGATGACTATAAGTCTTTCACTAAATTAATAAAGGTTCTCTCCCGGCGACCTTCACCCTTTCGGGTAGGCGGGTCATCGTGGGGTAGATCAAGACCAAATAGACTTGTAGCTTTTACTTGAGTAACTTTCAACCTTTTAGGATTTTTTTTTTTATAAATGGAATTTTTTCTTAAATGATACGTTGAGTTGTTTGAACTATTTTTCTTTCAACATTTTTATTTGAACCACTCTTCTCATTTAGGTAAATCTACACTTCAGCAAGGGTCACAAACCATTTTGATTTGTCTCCTTTTAAATACTTTTTATAGAGGGTTCTACAAACTTTTCTGCATTGAGCCAAAGTTCTGGACAAAAGCTATCAACTTATTTTTTATAGATGTTTTTAAGTTTTAAATCTTGTTTTGTCAGTTATTGTTGCTATAGGTGTATTTAAAGACTTTGCAATTATGTAGGCAGATTTTCTTTTGCTACAAAGTATTTCATTTTAGAAAGATTTGAGACATTGGCTGCTTTTTTCGGGTATTCATTTGGAATGACTTTTATATGTAGAAATAATCATTGGCTGTTGTCTTCTTTCCTATTAAAATGTTTTTGTTTTTTTTCACCAAGAAATTTTAATGCTATGTATTTCACAAAGATTTTGAATACGAAATAGGAATATTTCTCTTAGAAAAGCGCAGAAAACATTTACTTCAATCCATAATTTGTTTATCAGCGACGTTTTAAAAAAATAAATTTAAAAGTAGCAGACGATATTTTTCATTTAAAGTAATAATAATACTCTGTTTCCAGATTTTGCAAAGCATTTGTTTCTTAAAAGAATAATTAATTGAAATTAATTCTAGGAATCTAATTTATAAGAATGAGTAAATATCCTCTGTAGTTTAGAATTTCTGAGTATATCTAACAGATTCTTTCTCGGTAACTAAGGATTATAGTATAGACTGTTCGCCAATCTCTGTCAAACAGTAGAAAATTCGTCAAGTATTAACTAAAGAAAAGATAGTTAGAAAACAATATTTTGTAACTTATCACATTAAAAAAAATTAGCGTTTGACAATTGTACCATATTCTTTAGTTTCTTCTTCTTCTCTACTTGAAGAATATCGAGAATTCTACACAAAGTCACTATTTAAAAGAACACATAAAAAGAGGATTGTACAGATTGTTCACACAAATTTCTTCAAAAGTTTGGTCATGCATATTATCGATTTATATTGCAGGCCAAACAAAATAAAAGCTTTCATTTGAATGCTGTCAGAAAGAATAAGAAATTCTTGTGCTATAAAATATATCTCATCATTTACACAACCAATGAATTTTGATTCCTTAATATTACGTTGAAATTCTATAATAATAAAGCATGCTACTTTGCACAGATATTTAGTTGATAATCAATTTCATAACAAAATTTTAATGCTTCCTAACTTTAAATTCAATTATAATTATAATTGTGCAATTTAAAATCATTGTCAAATTCTTGTGTTAATTCAAGTTAATTAATTACAAATCGTATATTGAATTTAAAAAAAAATTCTAGATATAAAAGGAAATTGAAATAAAATTGATTACATTAAAAAGATAATTTTTAGATTTTTAAGATATTGAAAAGTAGTTTCTATGCAGTAATAGTTTTGGAAGATATGGCCTTCAATTTCTATTCGTAAATGATACCGATTACAATCTAGATCCGGCTATACCTATTTTCGAGCTAGATTAAATTTACTGTTTTATGATTATTTCCCGGCTTTTTTTTAAATCTTTTCTCTGATTAGACAGAGTTTTTATTAACATGGCAAGCTCTCACCAAAATATTCCTAAGATTTTGCAACTCCATTAATTAGAGAAGCATCGAATAAGTGCAGCTATAAAAAAGTTCAGTAAACAGTAAAATGTTCGTAAAGTGGATTATATTTGACCATTGTTACTTGACAATAGGAGCGATTCTTATGTGAAGTACCTAAACGTTTTATAAATATAGGTTAGAAAAGGTACTGTCACAAATGGGCTTTATTCGATTAAGCATCTGATTATCAAATATTAAATAACGCAAGTGGCAGTGGCAAATTTTATGCACAATGGCAGGATGCTTAAGAAATAATGAAAAAGAATTATTATAACCAGCGGGTGACCGAGCTCCGCTCGGAGAAAACAGGTATCGAAGCTAACTCGAAGATTTAAATTTTCAACTGTGATTTATCAAAACAATACATGCCATAAGAAAATTTGTGAAACCATTGGCGAAAAGATAAGCGGTTAAACCTCGGCTTTTCATCGTCCACCAGCGATGTCATGTCTTGATGTTCCATTGGAAATCCCCATCTGCACTTCCATGTTTGCTGACCATGCACGGAGCGCTTGGGTTCATATCACCACACGGGTTATGGATCATCCATTTCGAGATCAGTTCCGGATCATCTTCTGAAAACTTTATTAGTTCGCCATATTGGCTATAGATGGCAGCACGTTACCGCTTGAAACCTATTAGCCATTATGGCGAACTAATAAAGTTTGAAAATATCCTATTTGTAACTCCGAACTGCTCGACCGTAGCGCTTCAAAACCGTTGCCAATCGATTCCTCGTGGCCAAAAACCCCAGCCCCCCCCCCAAGTTTACCGGAGTTTATTAATTCTGGGGCGATTTTCGACTTGTCAACCATTCCTCGTATTATAGTATAAGATATTCTCAATTCCTTTTCGATGTAAATATATAGTAAAATTTTGTTTCTTTGTTGACGATTTTCTTTCTCTATAATGCAAATTATTCACGAACTTTCAAATTAGAATAAATTAATACAATCGGAATAAAACAAACACTGATAATACATTAATATATCATAATGGTAAAAAAAAAATACAATGTCCATTATGATATAAAAATAATGCTGAAAGAAATTAATCATAATAATCTCCAACTGAAGAGAAAATATTATGAGTGATTATAAATATAAAATAACAGAAACCGCAGCTTTCAGCTTACTGACATTTGTAACAACTCAGGTTTAAAAAACGTAAATAAAAATGAGAAATTTATAGTCAAATAATTAGTTTTTATCCATGACTAGGTTTATTTCTACAATGATAAATACATTTATACATTAAAAAAAAAAAAAAAAAAAAAAAAAAAACATTAATAAAAAAAGGATAATTTTTTAAAGAAATTAATCAAGAAATTTTAATTTAACATTTTTTAACTAAGAAATTCTAATGATGCAGACTGAGATTAATTCACTGAATAGAACAATTTCGATTACACGCTTATAAGTAACATTCCTATGAAGTAATTAATAAGGAGAAAGCTGAAATGTGTAATTCCACTTCGTACAAGAGTGCGCGAAATTATTGTTTTTTTCGCTTTGTTAAACTCTTAAAAAACAGTATATTTTGAAAAAATTGGTTTTCAGTTAACCAAAAATGTATCTGATTTTATACCACTGCAATAAAAACCTAGATATAATTATAAATCTAAGCTATAACATTTGGTTTTCTATAAAGTTTATGTTAATACACCGTTCTCATCATTCGATAATAATGACGGAACATGTCAAATTTCTTATAGTAATCAATGTTACACTCTTTTGCAAAAATCTTCCTCCGATTTTTCAATAGAATAAACCTAATTCAGTAAGAAAGCGTGAATTTATTCATAAAGCCAGGATTATTCGCGGAATGTATAAATGGACAAGAATTTCACATGTTAAAGATACACGTTCATATTTGCTCCACAAATAAAAATGTTTTTTAAAAAATGAAAAACTATTCACTGTGTTGGCACAAAATTTGGCACAGAGGTACACTAAAATGGAAGAAAGAACGTAGGCACATAACAACATGGAAAAGATTTTAATTCGGAACTAAGAAACATAGTATATCAAAAAGTGTTACATTATAAATCAGATATAAAGCATTTATCTCGGGAAACGCCAGTCAAATATGGAGTGTGACTACCAAGCACTGCTATACAGGCTTCACAACGAACTTTCATACTGTTTATGAGTGTCAATAAATGCTTGGGGCAACAAAGCCTATTCTTCCAAAAGCGCGGCTTTTAACTCTTGGAGGGTATTAGGAGGGGGGTTATGTTGCGCAATGGCTCTTCCGAAACCATCCCAAACATGTTCAATAGGATGGAGATTCAGAGATCTCGAGGGCCAGTCCATACATCAAATTACCTCTTCCTCAAAAAAACCATCAACGATCTGAACTCTTTGTGGACGTACATTACTGTCCATAAACAAGAAGTCTGGGCCAAAACCAACCCGGAACAGCCTCACATAGGCTTCAAGGATCTCATCCCTATAGCGATGTGTATTGACAGTACTCGCATCGAAGACATGAAGTAGTGTATGACTGTCCAACATTATACCACCCCATACAAAGATTCCTCTGCCACCAAATCTGCCGATTTCTTTTACTTAGGAGGGATGATAGCGAGCTCCTCGTTCTCTCCAGATGAAGATTCGACGAGTGTCACTCTGTGTGGTAAATCTCGACTCACAACTGAAAAGAACACGATCCCATTCTTGCTGTGCAACAGACAAATGTGTTCGGCGCCAGAACAACCGGACTTTTCTGTCGGATGCAGTCCAAGGGACGCACTCAACTGGTCGCTAGGCATAAAGGACCCTCTCTGCTAGACGTATGTATATTGTTTGTCTGTACATTATTATTCCAGACGCAGCAGCAAGGTCACGAGCAAGTTGAGGAGCTGTTGTCAGCCTATGCCGTCGTGCGCTTAATGCCAAATAGCGATTCTGTCCAGACGTTCTTGGTCTGTGACGGCCCTAGTTAGCCTTCATGGTTACAGTATCATTTATTTGGAATTGATTCCACAACCTGGGTACCACTTTCGATTCCACTTGCAACCATCGAGACACTTCCGCTTGAGACTGTCCAGCTTCAAGCCTGCCAACGGCTCTCCATCTAAACGATTATGTGAACTCATTCTAACTGGAAATAGATTAAATTTTTTTAATGCAATATTCACTAAATTTCAGGCAAAAATCTCAGATGCCAAAACGGTCTAATTTTAGTAGTTCCTCAAAAACCAATGCTAAACAACATTCCCCCCCCCCCAACAATGGTTAATATCCTGTTACTTGTCCTTCACAATATATAAAATATAAATTGTTTAAATTTTACTGGTAGCCATTTAGAATTACTTTGAAAAACATTTTTGTGACTTTAATTGTGGATATGAGTGTAGTTATGAACAGAGACCAATATGCTACTTGTAACTTTAACTTAACATTGTTTTATATTGCAAATCACTATATGAGTTTTTAGAAGATATCGGCAAACTGATGTTCTACATCATTTGACAGAAATGCGGAAATTGCTACGATACGATGCTGCTCAAAACCAGCTGGAGATCTACGTGTACGAAGGAGATGCTTTTTTTACACTATATCATTACCTAGATTAGATATGGGCCAGATCCAACCTGTCAAACGAATGGCGTCATTACCAAGGCCGGCCATTTAGGGGACGCGGCGGGTGCTATGCACCCGGACACCGCGACTGAAGGGGACCCTCCACCGTGATTAAGAATTAAAACAGTGTTCTGAACAATAATATTATACGTACTAAAAGTTTACAAGCTTGTTTCCATGAGGCTGGCTGAGCATCGACTAACGCCTTTATTAGGCAAAGATTGCAGTGATATCTATAAAAAGGCGGGAGAAGTTCGTTTATGAATAAGGAAATCCCCATCAGACAAGACAAAGCGGCGTGCCCGGCGCCCAGAAGTCGAGGCTGAGTTCAAATGGACTTGTAAATCATCAGCTATCTACTTTTGTCAATATATAAAGAAATATTTCTTACGATCCTTTTCATTGCCAGTGACTAAATATAATAAATGCTGAATTCTCTTTCAGCAAATTAAAATTAAATAAAGGTCAAGCATATGGGTATAATGCTTAAACGCTCTTGCTGTACTAAGTATCGAAAAAGAAATCGGAAAACTGCTATTCTCCTGAAGTAATTAATAGCAAAAACTAAACCACGCATTATTATTAAATAAATATGCAAATGTTCGTTTTTTTTTTTTACTTTGCTAAAAATTTAGGGTCTTAAATTGGTTTCTTGCACCGAGCCCCTTCATAGAGAAGGCCGGCTCTGATTATTACGGATCACGGCGACGTTCGAAATTTCTTAAGAACCCCAGCAATATGAAAGTTATGCTGATTATCGTGTACGACTAGAATAGTGTCATCATAACGCATATCATTCCCCACAGCAGGCCGTCAATGTGCACTATTACTGTTCATTTTTTGAGCACCATCTCAGACAAATCGGCGATACTTCCTGCAGATCGATCTTATCATTTTGCATGACAATTCTTGGCCGCATGCAGGCCAAGCTGTGGCTTATTTGCTTGATCGCTAGGGCTGGGAAGTTCTTGACCAACCACCATACTCCCACGATCCCCGCCCTTGTGACTATGACGAATCACTTCGTGGCATTCGTTTCAAAACTGTTCCAGAGATTCTTGCAGTAGTAGACAGGCTCATTCGAACTATCAATAAAATAGGCGCTGCTACAGGTGTTCTGCGATTTCCACTCGTGAGAAACGGGTTGTACACAATGCTGGCGACTATATTGAAGAACTGTTAAACGTGACATGAATCACCTTTGTATTCCATGTAAACATTGCCACTATTAAACTTCCAACCCACGTATTACCTTAACACTGAAAAAAAAAATTAAGTTTTCAGTGATAACAAATCTTGTTTTCATACCATTTTTTTTTTCTTTCTATTTTTGAGCTTATTTTATAATAATCTTCATCAACAGGATTATATTAGCATGTTGTGATGGTACAAAATGTACTTTTGCATTTATGTTCGAATTATTGCAACCGTGTGATTAAGAGTAAATTGTAAAAATAAAATGCAGACACATTTCACGAACATTATCACGCTACGATGATTCCAACTAAAGGATTGAATCTCTCCTGCCCACTTTTCTTCGATCAGAGTTCATCACTAATAATTAATTATTAGCGTTCTTTAAATTCTGACATTTTCTATGCATTGCTATTGCAGATATACATAGACAATGTAGTTGATAAACAGTTTTAGAGCTCGACCGATTTTGAGATGAAAGAAACCCTTCGTTTTTTTAAATATGGAATGCATGAGTAATTTGATAGTCTCGTGATTGTTTCAAACGAGTTTAACCACTTAAATGTTTTGCTCGAGTGCCATACGTGCATCGATTTATCGAATTTTCATAGTTGTAAGCAAAAAAATTAATAATTCATAACGATTATAATTCAATATTAAAATTATTCCGAATACAAAGATTAGCCAAGTATTCAATGGATTTCTAATTGAATCAAAATAACAAAAAATTTCCAAAATTCAAGGTGTCATCTTATTAGATAGTAAAGAAAATAAAACAGTCAAGTGGTTAAACTAGTTAATAACTTAAATTTATCCAAAATAATAATTGTAGAGTGTATAATTTGGAAATCAAGTTGTAACTTGTTTGGCGATAAATCGCCAAATGTGACAATATGCATTATTTTCTAATAACCTTATTTTAATTAGCTGAAATTATCTCTGAGCGAACAATCTTTATCGATTAAACAAACAATATTTTAATTTGTTTGGTTTATTTTAAAACAAACACGTTGCGCAAGTTAAGTAATAACACTGTGATTTCCAAAGGAAAAACTACATCAGACGATAGATAATAAGTGTTAGTTAGTTAGGTTAATTAGTTTCCAAGGGAAAAACTACATCAGATGATAGATAATAAGTGTCGGCTAAAGCTGACACAAAAATAAAAATACATTAGCAAACGATAGATATTTCAAAAGCTATATTGTAAAAGCCAACAGACACACACAAAAAGATAAATAGCCAATTTGTTGCCCTCACATTTTGAGGCTTCAAAAACCTCAAGCTAAAACAGTATCATGTTCTCACATGATAAAAGATAGGTTAGACAGTACCCCTTCCACAAAAAGTGTGTGGGGGGGGGAATCAACAAATTCATATTTATTGCAATATATTTCAAAGAGTTTGTAAAATTCAATAAATCATTTTGAATATTACAAACAATTGTATAACATATAAAATGAAGCAGTTCCAATGCTAATATGTCACAGCAACATACTATGAATATATTTTAAGAGATGTTTGTTACTTTATTGTAATGTTGTATTATACGATTAAATTCACATGAACACATAATTGCAGGCCACTGTCATTATAACATGGCTACAAATGAACCAAAGTTGTTGCTGAATATCATTCAATGCTATAAATCTCTAAATTTTCCATCTCAAAAGAAAAAGAAAAAAAAAAAAAGGTTCAATGGTATTTTTCAATTTGACGTTTTAAAATACAAAGATCTTACATCAAATAAAAAGGTTTGAGGAGCATAAACAGCTGTAACAAATCATCTATAACTTGAATAATACTGATATAAGATGGAAATAAGTGATAAACACACTTCAAATTGTTATTAAATCTGAATGATTTATTTTTTTATATTTTCCACAGCTTACCTAAATTAGGTAGAGCTGGCACAAGTTGCAAGAAAATCTCAATGATTTGGGCAACATGTGTTTAATGTTATTCCCCGAATTTCATGAGCTACATAGAAGAATAAATTGTTGAAATTGTACTCAAAAAATTAAGAAAAAGGAGACTATAGGCACTCCAATCTAAATCATAAATCACTGAATCCATCAAAACATTTAGTTTCCATTATAACATCCATGAAAATTCTTTGAAAACAGAACAACTTCATGATATACATGCTTCAGCATATAACATATACACTCATGACTTTTTATAACTAAATAATTTCCAAAAGTAAGAATAATTCTAAATGGTAAAATAAGTTCTACCAAGTAAATTATTTGTTCATTTAAACAGTTGAAAACATTTCTATTCGAAAATATAAAGGATTTCTTTCATTTGCTAAACTGAGCAAATAATAAATTCCACATAAATAAAATTAAACTCATATAAATTATCTGCTATGGTAACCGTTGAAAACTTCAACTTGACTGAGTATTCTAAAGTCACTCAGCACATCACTGCACCCAATTTAATACCGAGATTATACTTGAATAAGATGCAAATCCAAACACTATTTACTCATCAATAAGCTGTGCAATAAAACTTATTAATGTAACCCTTTATAATTAACATATTATGTCCAATATGAAGTTAAAAAGAAAAACTTTCATTCTATAGAATATGTTAACAGAAAAAAAGATTTATGTGCTTTCCAACGGCTAGCATCAAATGACTCTTTTTTTTTCTTCTTCTGAATAATAAATTTGTAACCTGATTTTCATGACATAAAACTTTGGGGGCGGGGGATATTGATTTTCTTTCCTCATATCGTTTCCCATAGTGGTAGGTTTGCTTATAGAAAGAACACTTTTCAATAGAATAAACACATAATAATCCACAGATGCAGTCTCATTTTTTCAGTGACTCAACAAATTGAGGATCAAGCATGCTTGGGGAATAAACACTAGGTCTTCCACCTCAGGCTGACCACTTAACTGGAACAAATGCCTTGCACACCAGGGCTCTCAGTCAAGAAAGAAGATAAGGATATTGAAGGCCTTGTTCGTGCCACTGAGTTTAATTTAATGCATAGATGATATATTGGGGCACTTAACAAGCACATGTTGAAAAGGTGTAAGTGCAATACTTGTATAAATCTACACTCCCCCCCCCCCAATAAATGCTATGGAACTTTTTGGAGTATGATTTGGAGTTTTGTTTTGATGAAGTTTCATCATTAAATTTCGCTAAACAAAGAAATAGTTTCTTACATTAAAATGAATTTAAAACTTTCTCTTGGCAAATTGGTTAGAAAAATTTTCCACTCTTATATTTTTTTTTTTAATTTTCCACTGCAGATGGAAAATAAAATTAAATAACATTCATAACCTGTAACACTCATAAACCTCTTACTGAAACTTCCTTTGTATTGATAGAACCAAATATGTGCACTTTTTTCCTTTCATTTTTGATAGTAAACTTATATATCCAGGTATTCGTTTGACAGCTTTTTTTTCTATGAAGTAATGATTGATGGTTTTCTCTTTACCAATTAATCATATTGCTTATTCTAAACTTAAAAATTTTTAAATGCTCACATTTCACAATGTTTTTGATTTATAGAACAAGAATATTTCATTAGAGAAAGCACAAAAACATACTCTTAAATTCACAGCATGCTTACATGAAACATTTTGATGGAAGAATAAATTCGGAAGTAGCAAGTAATATTTCAATTTGAAACCAAGCTAAGGCCAAATTTTTTATTCCAAAACATTTGCTTTTTAAAAATTCTTAATCAAAGTAATTCAACAAAATAAGTAAATATCCCTTGAATTTTTCACTGTCACCTCGATTATTCAGTGAAAGAAACTTAGAATATTATTCTTATATAAGTTGCACCTGTTGCGCATAACCAAATATTTACATCAACAGACCTATTATATACGCATCAAAAATGCCTCAAATACTAGACAAGTTTTTTTATATAACTGAGCAGCTACACTCTTTCTCACCTTTTAAATCAGTCAGAATCACTGTATCCAGAATAAAAACAAAATGTGTATGGCCATTATATTGTAAAACTTGAAACTGAAATGATTAATTGGATGCAGAAACTACATACTATTTCAAAGCAGATTATCTGCTTTCTTCTATTAACATATCATGAATGTTAATCATATGTTTATAAATGTATAAATTAATATGCATAAATATATTAGTATATTAATATGCATAGATATTGATCAACTGATAACTTATACCAGTAGAGCATCTTAACCAAGATTCTTTAATAATAAATTACACACTAATCTACAAGATGCAAATGCTCTCTCTCAACAGAGAGAAAAAGAAGAAAAAATCACATGTGTGCAAACATAAATAAGATTTGTTACAGAAACTATTCTAAAGGTGCATTTTTAAAATAGTAATTCAGTATTAGTAGGTATAACTAAAATCAATTTAGTTTCTGTCAGAAACTGTTTATACAAATAAAAAGAAAGCAACAAATTTTGCAAATACAACAAAATAAAGTTTGTTGCAAACTTATGTATCAATAATCAAGGGGTGAAAAAAACAAAACAAACCTCATTAGTTTTTCAATGGAGGTATGAAAATTTGCATCATACTTTACCTTTCACTCTTCTAAAATGATACAATTTTGTAGAAAAAGGAAATTAGAAAGTAACTTTAAATTAATCATTGCTTTATAATAACAATATTTTGATATAAAAACTAAAAATAGCATTATTAGTCTTTGAAGCTTCAAATTTTAAATTTTGCAAGAAAAATTATGGGCAATACAACCCAGAAGAGTATTATTAAAACATACATACATAAACCAATTTAATTTTGGTACTAATAAAGTAATGCAATAATAACTTTAATCACTGACTATATAGAACATTCTAATGTATAAAAAATATTATAATGTAAGTTTTAATACACAGAATTCAATTCATAACATTTATTTGAAAAGTGCTGCAAAATAAATTAAAAAGTATACCATGATTAAAATGTTTCTTGTAATAACATGCATAAAAGGAAATCTGTAAATACATTAAATTTATTAACAATGGAGTGCTTTGCAAGAAAATTTCCTATATTACAAAAATAATTATGAATATTTACAAAATGTGGCATTTTTTTTAAAAAAACTGAATTATACAGGAAATTGAAATTTTCATCTTAGAAAATTTAAGAAATGTAATAAAGAAATAAACAAAATATTACCTGAAACATTGAAAGTAAAAAAAATAAATAATAATGCTTTTTACTTAAAATATATTTTTAAAAAGATAAGAAGGAAAAAATCTTTATAAAATATATAGTAAGAAATTCTAAGTACTAAATAAACATAGCATAGCATTAAAATTTAAGAAATATTGTTTGGAAAATATAGCACAAGAGCAGGAAAAAAAAATCACAATTCTTTCATTACTGATGAAAATTTTGTTTA
The DNA here is from genome assembly GCA_026543055.1 of Argiope trifasciata. Taxonomy (NCBI): domain Eukaryota; kingdom Metazoa; phylum Arthropoda; class Arachnida; order Araneae; family Araneidae; genus Argiope; species Argiope trifasciata. Next base: position 7,209,515 of record JAPMOQ010023314.1, on the reverse strand, counting down.
TTGCATTTACATACATTAAAAAACAATGACAAAAAAAAAATGTGAGTATGTAAGAATGTGAAATTCAAAATGGGCATTTTCCATGAAAAAGATTATTAACATAAAATGAAAATTGGGAAACAAGAAAAAATCCAGCCTAATCAACAAAAAACATATTCACAGGCATGCCATTTAAGTAGCTTCCGTTTAAAAATCGAATAGCTCTTTCTGCCTCTCTATAACTTCGGAAAGTGACACGAATATCCCAAGCTGGTTTACCACGCTCAATTCGGCGAATTATTTTATCATGATTAACATCAAAGCCACGAAAAAAATCTGCAAGTTCTGGACCCTCAACAACAGGATCTACATTGCTGATTTGCACTACAGCTTCATCTCTATCAGCTAATAAACAGGGATCAGATATGTATCTGTCGCGGTAGTAAGGAGATTGAGATCGAGAACGTCGATTTCTTGAACGCATCCTGGCAGGAGATGGACTTCTAGGATAATTTTTATATGAATAATCATCTCTTCTTCTTTCAATAACTTTACCTTTATATTTTGGATCAGATTTACTAGTTCTGCCAGCACCACTTTCACTTCTTACTGTGAACGAATCTAAAATGTCAAGAGATTTCTTCCCATCTCTTTTTTGTATATTTCTTTCTGATGAGACTTTACTAGAACTTTCTGACCTTTTCTCCTTAAAATTGTCGGTTTTATTAGAATTGGTTTTGATTTCTTCAACAGATGGTCTTTCTGGCGATAACTTGGTAAGCTTTTTCTTGAATTCAGGCTTCAGAGATCTCTCAAATGCATCACTTAATTCACTTTTCTTTGGCATTGGCTGTTTTGCTTTCATTTCAAATTTCACAGGATTTCTGTTTGACTCAAAATCTTCGGTTTTTACTGTAAGTCTGTTACCAATAAAGCCTTCGGAATTTATCTGTTTAGAAGAGCTGAATAAGTTATCTCTCACACTAATATCTAAAGAGTTGGATAAAGGCCACTTTTCACTTTGAAATTGACTGGAATCTCGGTGTTGTCTCCGTTGCAAATCAAATGAATTATCTCGTTCATACAACATATTACCTTGAACTGCTGTGGGTTCTCTAGATTGATTACCATATTCAAAAATTTGAACTTCAGGTCTATTTAAAGATGTTTCAGGACCAATCATCATTCTTCTGTAATTATTGTCTGGTGGGGGGAAATCTACAGGTGAGCTTCGGCTATCTGGAGACTGCCACGAATAAGGCAATTTATCTGGCACATTTGAAGCAGGATGTTCTTCAGCGTAATGTATTGCTCTTTGAGTACTTAAAATTTTTTCCATTTCATCAAACAATATTTGCTTCACACAGACGATTTTTCCATCAAGATTTGTTCCATGGCATTTTAAGGCCGCATCAAAGTCTTTGACTCTGTTGAATTCTGCATATGCTCGACAGTTGGGCCTTCCTTTGTCATTTAGAGTGACATGAATAGTATCAGGTGTCGGCCCAGCACTTTTGAAGAAATTTCTAATTCTAGCTGGTGTTATATCCTGGGGCAAACCAGTTAGTAGTATACAAAGAGGCCGCCTTTGGGAAGATGGACTAATATCTGATTTAGGATTACTTGATGGAACAACAGATGGGATCAAAACCTTGGATTGACTCAAAAGATCACCTCGTCTCTTTTTCAATCTAAGCATTGATTTTTTAGAACTAACCATTATATGGATAAATCTATGACCAATATGCTTTCCATGCATTTTAAAAGCATCTTGATAATCATGTGCATTACCAAAACCAACATAACCAATTCCAGTTGCTATATCATTTTCACGTTCAATATATATATCGACAATATCTAAACCTTGGAAAAACTGTATTATATCATCATAAGTAACACTATAAGGTAATCCTTTTAATCTATAATAATAACAATTATTCTGTGGAGTACCTTTAGAGGACCATTCTGGTAAAAAATAACGATGCACAACATGACTGGGACATTCACTAATTGTGATTAATCGACCCTTGAAAACATATGTTGCATGATGTAGAATATGAATAAAATCTTCTCGAATTGACAATTTTATAAAAGCTGTACCAGTTTTTGAACCAAGATCATCTACCTCCCATTTGATATTATTTACAGGTACAAATGTTCCTTTCAACATTTCTTGAACTTCCTTGAAATTCCAGTTGGGATCTAAACCTGATGCTGTAATAAAAAATCCTGGACAAGGTATAGTTACATCCACTGATGGATCAGATAATGGTGGTGGCATTGCTGGAACAGGCACAGGTGGAGGAAGATTTTGTACAGGAACAGCAGGAGGTATGACTGATATTTGCATTGGTGGTGGTACATTCATTGGTGGTAGAGTTGTCATGAGCAAAGGAGGAGGTGGCACAGATGTGTCGGGAACAATAGGTGGTAATGGATTTGGAAACTGTTCATTGTTCACACTCATTTTCTGAGAATTAATATAATCAAAATTAGGAGGTGGAAATGAGTTTGTTGGGAGATTATCTTTATTAATATTTACATTTGCTGCCAAATATGGATGAATGCTGTCTTGTAATTTTCCTTCAGGAATAGATTTGGTATAAGAATTTAAACTTGGAGCAGAATATGAAATGTCTTTGGTGTTAGGTATATTGTGGAAAGGATCATTTTTCTTTATAGAATCAAAACCTGTTTTTAGAACTTCAGTAATTCTCTTTTCTAATTGTGCTTGTTCTTCTTTTAATAAATCATTCTTAATCCAATCAGAAACATTTGTAAATTCTCTAGAAGTACTTTCTCTTTTAAAATATTCATCAGGCCTTGAAATTTGCTCTTTTCGGTATGAATTTCGATCACTGCCATTTTCAAATTCATAAAATGAATGTTTGTATCCAGAGAATTCCTTTCTAAGAGGAGAAGTAGATCTACTTCGACAATAAGAAGCAGACCTTGGTAAAGGTGAAATTGACCTTTGAGAAAGAGGAGATCCTGATCTTTTTGAAGCATAAATATAAGGTGATCGGGATCGTCTTCTGGGCGATCTTGATCTGATTCCTGGTGATCGACTTCTTAGTCTGGGTGATCTGGATCTCATTCTTGGTGATCTGGATCTCATTTTTGGTGATCTGGATCTCATTCTTGGTGATCTGGACCTCATTCTTGGTGATCTGGATCTAAATCTTGGAGATCTGGATCTTCGTCTCGGTGATCTTCTGGAATGAACAGGAAGTCCTCTTTCAGTACAGTAGGTACTTCTGCTTCTCATTGGAGAATTAGATCCATAGTGCTTAGTGTTATCAGCACTTCTCTCACGCACATGTAGAGGGCTTCTCCTTAATCTTTCATGAGGGGACAGCCTATTAGGTTCCCCAAGATATTCTTTTGTTATTCTATCAATTTCATGCTGCATTTCCATATAACTACTTAAATATAACTTGATCCGAGAACCCATCAATTTACTGCCATCTTTTCGCATGGCAAGACGAGCATCTTCATCAGAGTCAAAAGCTATAAAAGCATCTCCCTTTTCACCACCAACAATATGCACACCGCCATTTGGTATGCGAAGACCTCCAAAGAAATGACGAATATCTCCAGATTTAGCAGACAAGGGTAGATTTTGAAGGCGAATAATAATAGACATTTTCTCCAAAGTTAGTTAAATGACCTAATAAGAAATAAAATACAATGTTATTTGTCACACACATATGGCAAAAGAAATCTATTTCAAACCTAATAATTGTCAATTGAGGGGGAACATGAAATATAAAATAGAGAAAAATAGTACAGAACTTTAAATCTCCAAAAAATATTTATTCAAATTTTTCTTCATATAGAAATATGGACAAACACTCGCATTTGCAACATAAAAACTATTAATCATCAATTGTTAAGAATAAGTAAAATTATTGATAAAGAGAGAATTGACTAGAAATCAAATATATATAATGAAATATATATATATATATATATTCTACCCAATCCAGCAACTATATGTTTCTTACAAAATAATAAAGAAAAAGGGAAATTCCATCTCAATAGCATCTTATCCATAACTTCATCTAAATAAACTTGCTTCTTTAAAACTTCGTCTGGAATTCTAATTTCATTTAATAATATACAATGAAACCTGAAATACACGACTTATCTTCATTCTAAAGAAGCGAGAATGAAGATAAGTCATGCATCTTCATTCTTGCTTCAGCTCTAACTATATCAATTAGAAACTGTATCGATTTACTTCAGTATAATAAATCAATCCTTCAATTGACAGTTGAAGTTTATAGCTTTAGCATCTTTTTAAACCATCAATATCTAGTAGTTGAGTTGCCCCAAAACAAAGCAATAAACAGAGGGGGGGGGATGGACATGATTTCATTTTTCAATAATACACCATTACCAATGAAAGAGGGAATTAATATGAAAGGATTCTACTATCTGTAGGATTAGCAAAATATTCAATTTAAAAAAATTAAATAAAATTCGCATTCACATAAAGATTCTACAAAGCTCTTATTTTTATATATATTTTTCATTAATGGCATTGTAGCTAAATATAGATATATATAGTTACATGACACTAATTTATTTACAATTTGTTAACATATGCATAATTATATCAGATCCAAATCTAGCCTTATTGATGATCACTAGATGTTTTACAACAAAGTAGAAGAAAATCAAACATTACTAAATTGGCAAGATCAAGAATATCCACATTTAATTTTAAAAACAGCATACAAATTGTAGCTATTTGATGAAATGCGTTCCTTACAAAATGATAAAGCAATGCCTACAGCAATCCACTATGTTAAACATATACACTAATTACAGATTTTGAGTTTTACTCCAATAGTTTATACCATTACATAATAAAGATAAAGTTACAATATTTCCCCTTATCAATTAAATAAGTTTTAAAAGTAAAAACATATTGTGGGATTTTGAAGAAAGAATTTAATAATTACTTAAAGAACACCTTTTAGCATACATTATATCTGTAACATAAAATTATCTCGCAAGTTGAATTTAATAATAAGAAATAATTAATATCCTAATCATCTTTGTTTAAATTAAAACTCATTAATCAAACAATATTCAGTATTATTGTATGAGATTTTAAAAAATGCTGATTCAAGCCATCAGCTTTGCCTCAAGTTCATAAATACGATCAAAATTTAAAAATATATATAAAAAGTTTATCTTTGACCTTAACTATCAACTTCACTATTAACTAATAATAAGCTGAACTATACATGAATGTTTTCTATTTAATTATCTTTTTAAAATATTTGTATATGTTCAAGATCAAAATAAAAACTGAATATAAACCAGACGTTGAAGAAATATTTAAGCAACTAATCCTCATTTTCCTTTGGTAATCAGGCTCCAAAAAAATACACATTCATTTTGAACAAATGCTACAAAAAAAAAAAAAAAAAAAAAAAAAAAAAAAAATTGAAATGCCATTTTTTAAAAATTGAAATTAATATAATATTATTCATATAATTAGTTATTAAGATCTGCTATGAATTAACTGACAGACCATCTGAGGGAAATTCTGATGATTGCATGGTTAAAATAAGGATAAATATACAATCAGGATCTAAATACTAATGAAATTCTTTAAAGGCAACTCCCAATTTATGAATCATGTTTCGTCAAGAGCTATAAATATCAAACATGAAAATTATTTGTAAATTCGTGAGTTAATTTCATTAGTTGTGATGAGAAAACGTTAGCGAATATTTTGAACATCTTTAATCACTAACATCTAAAATTGCATTTTCTGTTATAGAATTTTAATTCCCCATATAACAATAGCTGCAAATGTATGTATTAATTCTTAGAAAACTCTAAAATAAATGGAATAGATTTTATAACTTCATCATTCCAAACCATTCTCCTTCCCAGTGAGTAGAAAACAGATGTAAGCAAAGATCACCAGAAAGAATAGATATGATTTTCATCAAAAGTAGTAATTATTCTACAAACTCACTTTTACTAATAGCATTTGGAATTGTTATCTTTTAATTTGTCACTTGAACATAAACAGTTGAAAAACTTTTGTTTGTGGGTAGTACAACTACAGTACCAGATTATTTATATTTATTATTATTATTGTTGATGATGATGATGAACCAGCACAACTGCTTACCAACAACAAGCTGAATTTCATTTCCCTGTGTGAACTTTCTTGTAATACTCTAAATGTACCATAAAATGTCTTCCCTGTGCATTGTACTCCAAAGGATCAGAATATTTCAGCTAGAAAATTATATAAATAATGTTGATGGCAATGGATCCTATAAGCACTGTTTTTGACACTTTTTAAAAAAATAGAAGTATTAAATGAGTAAGCATAATTTCATCACTTGATCAAAAATGAAACACTGTTTTATCTGTTCCTTAAATTTGTAACATCATTTTTCCCATATCAATAATACTCACCTTTAATACTGAATGTTATCAATATTGAAAATTTCATACATAGAAAAGCTACATTAAGATATTTCCAGAGACACTGTCAGTCTTTGGGAAATAAAGCATATGATTTTTAATATAATATTATAACAGTTATAATATTGTTGGAAAGTAGCAGTTATAAACAAAATAACTTACATTAATGTCTAAATGATTATTAATACAAGTATATTAAATTCTAAATAAACCACATATGATTTTACCTTGAATGAACAGTATCTTTTAAACCAAATTATATCTACATTTTAGTACATTTTTGGGTAGAAGGATATATATATATATATATATATATTTTATTACTTATTGCTACCAACTTTATGCAAAACTTTAGAATGTAGCACAATATTAAAATTACCAACTAAAAAAAAATTAACATACATTCTAAAGATCAATAATATGATGGAGAATAATACTATTTATTTGTATTACAAAAGTCTAAACTGAGATAAACATAAAAATGTAATCAATTCTGTACACAATATATTTATATTAAAATATTCATTTAGGTAAAAACCTAAATGTATATTTCAATATTAATACTCTATGTACCAGCAAAAAAGCATACAAACCTATGTGATGCAGAAAGAGAGAAGTGAACAATTTTAAATAAATTAATACAAGAAACTAGGATTTAAAAAATATATAAATCCCTAACTTTTTAAATAAAAATTAATAAACTAGGAATATAAAAATAAAATGAAGGCAGTATTCAAGCATTAAAAGAACTAAATTTAAAATCTCAACAATATTTGATAACATTATTAAATTTCAAACATCTTTCACATTCTAAAATAATTCCATTGCAGCATTTTATTCATATTATCTATAGAAAGGATAAAAAAACAGACATTTTGTTTAATGTGCCAAATAATTGTACATTATAAATTCTCATTATAATTTATTCAGTTGCAATATTTAATTTAATAGTTTCTCTTCGTTAAGTAGTAAGCTGGAGTCACAAGGAAAAAAATATATATATAATTGTGATGTAAGGAGTCATATGAGGTCCAATGCAGCAAAACAGCAACTTACTATAGAAGGGGCAAATAGTAATAAAACTAGTTTAAGTCCTGGGGGTAATTTTCATCAAATATTATAAAAAGTTGAGCATATTCAAATGATTCTCAAAGAAAGCTCATGTTTAGGGTAATGAGTTATCCAAATTCAGTACCAAAAATTAAAAAAAGTTAACACTTTTTTTACCATATGCTTATAAGCTGCAAAATATTTAAGATTTTTCAGATAATTATTAAATGTCATCATTTATTATGATTCCTGTGCTGAAAGCAAAATATTAAGAAATTAGGTAATGCCTCACATAAAGAAATTAGATGAATCTTAAATTATAATTATGAAACTATATAAAATATACTGAAAATAATTACAAAAGCATCGATATGCATGTACAGAATAAACGATTAACATAAAACTGAAATTCCTATTATATTCATAGTTGAATAAAATAGTAATAATATACATTATTACTATTATATACTAAATATATATCATATACTAAAATAATAAACATTTACTTACTTGGTGATGAGAAAAACTACACCATAAGAATTAATTCATAAATACTAAGTAATTAACTCCTTATAAATCATACATTAAAAAAATTATGAACAAAATATTGCTCCCTTTGAGTTCAGGAAAATCATAATGACATTTACTGTTTATAGCAAGAACATAATTAATAGTTTCAATAATTAAATATAATAAACAGTTACATTTAATCATAATCACAATTGCATTTATTATTTTTTAATAATAAATAAAACATTCCCACCCTTAGATTTCAAGAAAAACTTGTAATGATAGAAACAAATGAATAACAACTTTTGCAAAACTTCAAATTAATCAGCTATATCAAACTAATCAAATTCAATTCAAATAGTTAATAACATTTATTTTAAATGTTTGAATAAATTTTATGAAAACTAAGTAATAATAGAATTGGTAAATATGGTTTTCACAATTTTTATATAAAGTATGCTTTTGATATTTCAACTTTTTCAGATGTTAACTAAATTAATTTGAGGCACCATCCTCAGATAGCATTACGAAACCTAATTAAAAAATAAGACATGTTTTTTACTCATTGTTTTAAAGGAATAATATTCTTATGATTTACATCAAATTGTTCAAACTATATAGACATATTTCTACCCATTCTCAAAAATTAGAAGATTTCTAACAAAACATCACTGAAATTCCTTCCAAAATCAGACAAACCAATAATAAAAATGGCATTAAATCAGAAGATTAAACAGCAACTAATAAAGATTCAATAATTAGAATGCAATGTCACTATATTTAAAATACAATAATTATTTTTCCTCATTATTATATTTTGCTTATCATTCTGACAGTTAAATTGTTTCACAGTGCTATTTTTGCTTTTAATATAATCTTTATCCCTTTCATATCTGCATCTTGATGAATAACAACTAAAACGAAAATTGCAAAATCTACAAGAGAGTTTGTGCTTAGAAATTTCAGATAAATGACTTTTTACATTTCTAGACCAACATATCTACTTTAATCAATGAGAATGGAGAGAAATTTTAAAAAATGTACTTCATGGAGGTATTATAAAAATATTAATTTTCCTTCTCCATACTTACTGCTTGAGTTTTTCTACCAATATGGTAGAAAGAGTAATATATTAATAATATCAATTCTTAACAAATCCCTTTAAAATTATTCAAGTTACAGTCATGGTTAATGAAATGCACATTGCAAACTTGTTATATGGATATTCCTAAGCTATTTATCAAAAGTCAGATTATAGAAAATGTAAAGATCTTCATTAATTTCAGATGATTAATCCAACAAATTTGTACAAGTAGTTGGATTCAGCATAAAGATTAAATAACTTTAAGATAATAGTAATTTCTAATATTCTTTATGAGCTATTAAAACGAAAACTTTTGTAACTAGAAATATATATTTCAATTAAGTGATTGAATTAAAAATGAAAATATACTTGTATGATTTAATAATTTTCACCAATTCAAAGTCATCTAGAGAAATTTTGCAGAAATTAAAACGAAAAGTCTTTTATACACAAAAATATTTTTGTAGAATTCCTTTTTCATAATTTAGAAATAGGATTGATAAAACAGATTTTTTAGTACTTGGCTATTAGCCAGGCACAGCAAGAAATCGCTAAATAATGTAGAATAACACAAAATTTCTCATTCGCTTCACTTGGCGACTTGACTTGTGTTTGTTTCATATTAGTGACATTTGCACTCATCTAATGTCACTAATGAGAAACTTTGTGACATTAGATGAGTACTTTACCATTAGCCAGCACATCTAAAAGTTTTCTTTTACATATTACGTTATCCTAATTTTATTGATTTGCAATAAATAGTAGATTAAGTTTGACATTTAAATGAAATTTTCAGTTTAAAAAAGCCAAAATATTAATACTGCAATAAATAAAGCACAAAAATTTTTTATACTTTACACAATAATAATGCCATCATCAAATTATTTTTAAATATTCTAAGGAATATTTCATGCTATTTGTAATTCAAATGTAGACTGATGATCATATACTTTTTCATGCAAAGTCAGCAATTTGAAAATTGTATTTTTTAAAATACTAATAAATCAATAAACTAATAATAAATTCGAAATTTTTCATAGAATCATTAAAAGAAATATAATCCATTTTGCTCTTTACTTGTAAGAAATTCTCTGGATAATGTCATATTTTAACTTTTTTCAAAAAAATAAGGAAATGCTTTCTCTTTTGTAAAAAGATTTGACCACAATCTCAGCAGAAAATAAACCATGAATTCTAAAGTAATAAAAACATGGATGAAGTATAAAAGAACGTTTTTTTTTTTTTTTTTTTTTAAAATAGAACTTTTAACATATTTACACACACCACAACATTCTTATCTTTGCCATCTTCTTTTGACATAAACACTAATATTAAAAAGGTTCATAAATAAAAATAAAACTTTTCTTTGAAAAACATTTTATTTTAACCAAAATATTGATTTAAAAAAATATACTCAATTAAATATTTTGTATATTCATATAAAACATAACAAACCAAGCTATGTCCAACTTTTTAATGGATCATTATTCCAGCTTACTCGAGATTTGATTTTTGCTCCAACAAGGAAATCTTGGTCTTGAAACCAAAAATTATCAGATACCTAAAAATTGATTAATATACAATTAATATTGCATGAGGAAACATATGTATGTAACTCATAAAAAAACAATAATTAAAAGTATAGGTATTTCTATGCCATTAATAGAATGTGCAAAAAAAAAAAATGATCCTTTTTGATTAGTTACCAAGATAACCTAATCTGCTTAAGTTAAAAATTTCAAATGGAAAGTTAATGAAAAATTATACCAATTCTAAAATTACATTATATTTTTAATAAAGTTGGAAATAAATGGCTTTTTAAATTAGGACTCAAAGGTGCATTACAGCTACCATTATAATTAGTGTGATGCTACTACCTTTCCTTTTTTTCACGATTTCATCCGACATTTTGATAAATTAATATTTTATGTACTATTTCATGCCAATGAATATACATTTGATTAGATTAATACTTTAACTAGATCATGGGAATTTGTAAATTTCTAAAATTGTTATTTCTTAAAAATTTCAGATCTCCATTTTACAAATGATTATCAAATTATTATCATTATAAATAACATCTTCACATATATGTACCTTAAATCCTTTAATAAGTTATTAGAAGAGTTTTATTTTTTTTCTGATTGCATATTTAGACATACTATCGAAAAAATATTTATAGACGAAATTATGCACTAGTTATTGCTTGAATTTGTGTGCATTGTTAGAAAGGAAGTTACATAAAAAATGCACTTAATAATAACATTATAAACTATCATTTGAATCAATTCAATAAATAATGTAATTATTAATTTGCAAAACAATGTATAAAAATATATTTGGAAGACATTTCCTTACATTAAATAGTATATAGCTGAGTTGAACATTGTCTTACTTTTTTATGGCAGTTTAATTTTGTTTCAAAAATATCAACAACCTGATAAAAAAAATCAGTTACTGAATAAAATTTACAATTTTTTATTAGGAAACAAAATTACTTTATATATTCTGCTAAAACAACGCCAAGTAATCATAAATAAATAATTCATTTATCGATTTTAACTTTTCTATCAATGTCTAATTGGAATGATTTACAAAGGCTAGCAATTTATTATCATTTACCGATTGGCCTCTGATAGGGCTCTCAAGACATGTACTAAGTGTTCCTCACATAGTTTCAGTAGTAAAAATTACTTAACAATAAGTTTTATGCATTTACTTATAAAATGTACATTTAGTACAATTATTTCATTTCTATTCAAACGAAACAGTAAATTTTTCCTAGTTGCTTAGCGAACTCCGGCTCCATTACAGATTTCAGTTGTTGCCACGCAATGTTACTTGTTTCGGATTTTTTGTCGATACTGCTACGTTCAGTGGTGGCGTGGTGGTCGGCTGTATGCAAGAAGAAGCCCTATTTATTGTGTATATAAAATTTACACATAGTGAAACGCTTAATCATTACTGTTCTTCAAAAATTCAGTGCAGTCTGAGGATTTAATAAGCACTTTAAAATTCTTATAGTTTTGAGGTCTTTTTTAAAATTCTTATAGCTTTGAGGTCTATTTTAAAATTCTTACAGCTTTGAGATAGTGGGGAATATAAAATTCAAAGCTATGTTTATACTTTTGATATTTGAATAGATATCTAACATAGCATATTTATTTTCTTACATTACGGCCACATATTTTGAAAAATTTACAAAGCTATTTTGGCGTATATGTTGGCGGAATTGTGCCAATACGTAGGTTGAATTCCGCCAAGGATCGAACCTGTGATGTTAGAGTTTGAAAGCCAGTAACTTATCCACTATACAGAAATGGCCACCAATGTTTAGTGGTAGTTACTGGCTTATTCAGATGTCACCACAGCTATATTCACAAAATCTTCTCATATATGACTATTCTACACCCCACCGCTAAAATAGGAAGGAAAGAAAAAAAAAAGAGAAAAAAAAAAGGTCAGAATTGATACAGTTTGACCAAAAAGAAAGTACCTTTATTGAATAGCATTAAAAAATTTAAGAAAAGAGTGATATAAAATATTGTTTCACAAAATTGAAAAACAGCAACATGCAAGACATTTTCTTTCTACATTTTATTTTGAGCCCTAATGTCGTATAATATAATTCTATGGTGTTAAGCAATGATGTTCAAAATCTAATAAATATTTACAAAATGAAACATAATAACACCATGAGGGAAATTATAGTCTTCCCTCTCTTTACACTGTCCGCAGAGCATTCTTCACTCAATAATATTTGTTACTCGTCGTTTATATTATCGACGTCCTTGTAAATAACCCTTTGTAACTCACCCAGGACGTTTTGTTTAACTGTAAAAGAGTTTAGAGAATATATTTCGAATGACAATTTTTTTATTTGAAGGCCTTGGTCTTGATAGGTATTTCTGCTGCGATAAACTTTTCTTCCCTAATATTTTAGTAAGGATAAACTGTTCACATGTGACTAAGATATAATTTGAATTTTTACTAAAATTTGCTATTAAAAAATTATAAAATCAAAATTATTTAAAAAAAATAGCTAGTATAAAGAAAATTATTACTATTTCGCAATTATTATCATACTTTGAATTATTTGATGGACATGAAAATTTTATCTTAAGGAAACGTGAAGCAGAGTTTTTCATAAAATATGGTCCATGTTTATCATAAACTGACTTGCAAAATAACGCAAATAAACGCTTGGCAAAATAGTTTGGTTTTTTCCTACCTGCATCCCATCTTATAATGAAAGAAAATGCATGTTTACATACATATGTGTGTGAGAGCTGTCTCTAACAACACAAAATGCCTAACAACATCGCTACGTTATCTTCAAACATTGATTGGTATTTAGAATGTCGAAAAAAATCGAAGTAATATTGTACAATATCTTGTGTTAATAGGAGCAGTTTCACAGGTCGTTCAGTTGAATTCAGTTTAGCCTATCAAATCTGATCGAGATATTATTTGGAGAGTAAAATGTTCAACATGAGGCGATTTTTTAATCTTTATTAATATTGTATTAATTAAAATTAATCAAGTTTTGTATTTTTTACTGTAAAATAACTATATTGGTTAACTAGCCGCCTTTGGCGACCAGCTGGTTCGTCATGAGTAATGCGTTCTAAAATTTTCAATTAAATCACATATTCATTAGTCTTGAAGTAATTCCGGGCATTGATTGGCCTGAAATTAATATTTTCTTTAAGATGATGGACGGAAAGTTCTAAAAAAACACGTTTTCCTAATAATATTCTTTAATTTTATAAATCAGTCTGTTTTAATTATTGATTTAGAAGCAACTTTTATTTAAAATTTTAATAAAAATATTTTGTAAAGTATGCTCACAGAGCAAAGTATGAAGAAATCTAAAACTCTTTTTTCATCAAAACATAGTTTGATTCAAGCTACATAAAATGTAATAACTTACTTCATTTAGACCAAGCTAACAGTACTAAGCAATATATATGCCTATTACAAATATTTTACAAACATGCCATTAAATCGGGACTTCAATGCATATCCTGTCTAAATTCAATCAGCTTTACCGTAAATAAAGAAGATTTGTTGAATTAATTATTTAGATATTGCAAACGATTATAGCAACCTTTGCTTTGCATTTATTTTTTTAGAAAATATCACATTTTATATATTTTTTTATTTCATCAATTCACGTGCTAAAAGTTGTATTTCTTTAGATTTAATTTGCGATGATAGTTTTTTTTTTAATTTGAACTTCCGTAAATGTTTTCTTTTATTTTATCCAGTCACATGTCAAAAAAATATGGTTAAAATACTTCTTTAAAAATTAGTTAAAAATAGAAGCTTAAGTTAAAGCTTAAAACACTGAAGCCATTAGATACATTAATTTTTCAATATTTATATTGATGTAAAAGTTATAGCGAATAATAGTTAATAATAATAATAATAGTAGTATATTTATATATATAATATAAATAATATTAATAATAATAATAATAATAATATTAAATAGTATAATATTTAATAATAATAGTTAGAATAATAGTTATTCGGAAGTTATAGCGAATAAAGGTTGAAATTTCACTTAAATTTTAATTAATTCAAATTCTAATTAAAAATTCGAAAAAAGGGCTCCAAGATGCACATTCCCGACTTTCAAGGTATACATGTACCAAATTTGGTAGCTGTAGGTCCAACGGTCTGGCCTGTAGAGCGCCAACACACACACACACACACACATTGAGCTTTATTATAAGTATAGATAACCATTAATTTCAGAGATTGGAGGTTAGAACATAAATATAATAAAAACTATGAAGGAGAATTTTCACAAAGAAAATTGTAACTATACCTATTGAGTTATTTGACATTAGTTTGTTTAACTTTACAATATAAGTATATTACAACTAGGGTTTGACGGCTTTTTAAACCAGGTTTTTAAAATCTGGTTTTTTAAAGCAAAATTGCCAATTTGAAAATCGTTTTTCTGGAATATCTGGATAATCTTCTTCTTCTCAAAAAAAAAAAAAAAAAAAAAAAGTGAATTTTATCGGTTGGGACCGATTTATTTAGCAGCTGAAGCTTAGAGCGTCTAGATGCCCATTTATTAACAAGAGAAAGTATATTTGAATTTCTGTTAAATGAATTAAATTTATGCATTGAAATGAGTTTGAAATTATTATACTCTTTAGAACAACAAATTTTAAAAAGAAGACAAATAGAATTAGCAACTCTTATACTGCATTTTCAAAATCTGAAAAACATTTCTAACTCAGTAAAGAAGTTTAGTGTACTTTCTTTAGCTCTGAAATTATTAAGTTATCTGGAAATATATTATCTAGAACATTCCACATTTTTACGTGGCAATCGATTTTGATGAAGAGCAAATCGAAGATGCCATTAATCAAATGTTTTTTTTTTAAAGAAACCATAAAAAGTCAATTCGTTTTTTGAGGGCTCTGAAGAATAACTTACAAATCCAAAAACACTGAAAGCTCAATTTTCATTATTTGAGGTAACGAATAAAAGAACAACAACAACAACAAAAAAGATTTGTTATTTGATGCCATGAAAACTATAAAATCAAGCTCAGTAGTTATGAGTATTTTCTATTTCAGGCAATATTATGTCGAAAGTAAGAACAAGAATTACCCACCATTCAGTGGGTGTATTATGTTTTTTAAAATCTCATTTTCTTAGGAGAAATTAAAATTAGTGAAAATAATATAAATATTATTTGAAATTTTTGTTTGAGTTTTCGTTATTTGTGTAAGTAATATACATATGTAATACTTAACTTTTTCTTTATATTTTGACTTTTAATTTGATATTAATTTCGTCTTTTGTTATTTAATATAAAATAGATAAAATATTTTTTCCTTATTCTATTTTTTTTAACAAAAAATTCAATGATAATTTTGCATTTTTTCCAGCTGGCAAACAAAGTTTTAGAGTTCAATCGATTTTAAGATGGGGAAAAAAAATACTTATCGTTTTTCTAAATATCCATGCATGCGTAATTTGATAGTCTCATGGTTGTTTCAAACCCGTTTAAACTAGTTAATGACTTCAACTAATTAAGACGATTCGTAAGAATTCTGAAAAGGAATAATTTGGAAATCAAGTTGTAACTTTAATTGGCGATGAACCTCCAAGTGTGACAATCTTCTGCATTATTTTCTAATAACCCTAACAGCGAAAAATTGATGCCTCAAAAGCCATAAATAGCCATCTTGTTGACTAAACATTTTAAGGTTTCAACTAAAGCAAACATCATGTTCTCATTTGATAATATCTAATTCTCCATTTAATAACAATACTTAAAAATTCAAATTCAATACTTAAAAATACTTCTTAAGTTTATGTTTTATTCAGATTCTGTCCTGAATTTTTCTCCGATTGTTAAATATTTGATTGCTAATTTGTGAAAAAAAAGTTTCTTTTACAAACCACCAAAAGATTGTCAGTATTTGAGTTTATGTTTTATTAGACACTTAAGATTTAATTACTCTGAAATTTAATTCTAGAAAAATATGGTTGCATTTCAGTGTAGATATTAGTATATAAATCAAAACACAGATTGTAAATATAAATTATTTAAATTTATTGTAGTATGAACATGAAAATGTTTAATCAGACTCTAACGAGGATTACATTGGTTACTATTTTGTATTTGGCTCGAGTATAATAAATTTCTTTGTCCTTTTTTTAAAATATAAAATGTTTCAATTACAACAGAAATAAATTAATCGAACACTAATATAATCGAATATTAAATGCCTAAAATTGGCAAAAGATAGCATATATGCAAATAATCTATACTTATAATAAAGCTCAATGTGTGTGTGTGTGTTGGCGCTTTACAGGTCAGACCGTTGGACCTACAGCTACCAAATTTGGTACATGTATACCTTGGAGGTGGGGAATGTACATCTCGGAGCCCTTTTTTCGAATTTTTAATTAGAATTTGAATTAATTAAAATTTAAGCGAAATTTTGACGTTTTTCCGCTATAACTTCCGAAAATATGATCGCACAAACATGATTTTTACATCAATTTAAAGATTAAAAAATTAATGTATCTAATGGTATCAGTGTTTTAATGTATAACTTAAGCTTTTATTTTTAACGAATTTTTAAAGAAATATTTTAACCTTTTTTTTATCACGTGACTGGATAAATTAAAAGAATGCCGGAAGTTCGAATTAAAAAAACTATCATCGCAAAATAAATCTAAAGAAATGATACATTTAGCACGTGACTGGATAAAATAAAAGAAACAAAAAATGTGATGTTTTCGAAAAAATAAATGCAACGCAAAGGTTTCTATAATCTTTTGCAATATCTAAATCATTTTATTCAACAAATCTTCTATATTTATGGTAAATCTGATTGACAGGATATGCATTGAAATCCCGACTTAATGGCATATTTCTATAATCGTTTACAATATCTGTATCATTAATTCAATAATTTTTTTTTCCATTATAAAATGTGATAGTTTCTAAAAAAATAAATGCAAAGCCAAGGTTTCTATGATCGTTTGCAACATCTAAATCATTTATTCAATAATTTTTTTTTTTCCTTTTTCGCTTTCTTTTAAAAAATATATATTTAATATTTTGGCAGCATCACAAAAAAAAAACATTTTTAATTTCAGGCCAATCAATGCCCGGAATTGTTTCAAGGCTAATGAATATGTGACTTAATTGAAAATTTTAGAACGCATTACTCATGGCGAACCAGCTGGTCGCCAAAGGCGGCTAGTACTTAATAAAACGAAACAAATAAATCTAAAAATTCATAAAATGTTTTCTTGGATCCTTAATTTTCTTTAAATTGAACAATGCTGACTATATATATATATAATTATATAAAAAAATTAATGCACAAGACACTATAGACTTAAGGGAAAGCATGAAAAAATTGTTTCTTTATTCTTATAAATTCCTTATCCAATTCAGAAAAAAAAAATACCTCTGAAAGTATTACTCTGAAGAATAATTAAGCTTCTATCGTCTGCCAGCAAAGAACTTTTGATAAAATAACTTCCCATGTCATTAAAATTTTAAAATGTCGTTACCATTGTTTTAGAATTATAATATTTTCAAGCGTTATAAATGAAAAATGTCAAAATTCCGCTTTATTTTTAATTGTTCAAATATATTCAAAATTTCCACAAAGAAATTAGATCGGGAGTACACATTCCCACTCTTAGAGAGTGGGTACGATATATGTACCATATGACATAGATATATGTACCATATTGGTAGCTCTAAGTCAAACGTTCTGCTCTATAGAGAGCTAACACGCACACATATACATGCACTTTATATTAGTAGAGATCGATGTTACAATAATTCAGTAGTAATTATTCATAACCATAATTATACGAGGGCTATTTTTTTTCAACCTCCGATGGGCTATAAATAAAAGACGGGTGAATATAAAAAAATGATTTTATTACCAAAAGTAATGCACAATAAAGGTTACTTCTCTACAAAGTCACCTTGACGATTAGGTCATTTGTCATATCTATCAACAAGCTTTGCAATACCTTCTTCATAAAATGGTGCCTCCAATGGTTTGAAATGAGTTGTGACAGCTTCTTTAAGCTCCTCGTCAGTTTGGAACCACTGCCCCACAAGCCACTTCTTCAATTCAAAGGAAAGATGAAAGTCACTCGACTCTAGGTCGGGACTATAGGGTGGGTGTTCTAAAATGTCCCATCGAAATTGCTCAAGGAGCAGTTCTGTTACACTACTGCTGTGAGGACGGGCATTGTCATGGATCTGAACAATTCCAGACGTCATACCATACCATGTCTTTCGGCACCATTCACGAACAACACCATCACTCATAATGTTGTCTCCATACACTCGACTCATTCTTCGGTGAATTTCCGCAGCACTATTCCCTTCTGCCTGCAAAAATCGAATAACACTTCGATATTCACATTTCGAGGGAGAATTAATAGAGACAGCCATGTTTATGTGACTGCAGCTGAACAAGAAATGGTATGTTGGAATTGCCAGTGACAGAGCATGTGGAGGGGGAGATGCGCAGTCGCCTACTGCGCACACCCGCCACATGCATGCCCTCCATAATGTACGATCGGAGGTTGAAAAAAAAAAAAAAACCCTCGTAGCTAAAAATCAAATTCATCAATTTTTCTTTTTGCAAATAGTAGGTTGGGACTCCATAGATTTTATAATATGTTTAACAGTTATGAGCAAAAAATTAAAATAACGCGCTTCTTTGCCGATAACTACAAATTATAATTTCTAATATGAATTTCTTGAGCAATTTCGACCAACATGACAATAATTTAATTTCGAAGCAGAAATAGGCACTGGTTAGATAACTTTTTCTTTTATTTTAAAAAAATGTTGTGTTTGTTATCGAATTGTTTCGGTATCGATAGCTATGTAAAACTCAATAGAAATCCAACAGCTTAAATTTTTATCCAATTCAAAACACAATTATCAGGTAAACTGTTCTCAAGAATTGAAAGTAATTTCATCTTAATTTTAAAAAGTTTTAATTTGGTCCCTCAAATGTAAATTTTTGTGTTATGAAAAGAAAGGACTAATCTATACTTATAATAAAGCTCAATGTGTGTGTGTGCGTGTGTGTGTGTGTGTTGGAGCTCTATAGGTCAGACCGTTGGACCTACAGCTACCAAATTTGGTACATGTATACCTTGGAGGTCTGGAATGTGCATCTTGGAGCCCTTTTTTCGAATTTTCAATTAGAATTTGAATTAATTAAAATTTAAGCGAAATTTCGACGTTTTTCCGCTATAACTTCCGAAAATATTATCGTACAAACATGATTTTTACATCAATTTAAAGATAAAAAAATTAGATTTCTAATGGTATCAGTGTTTTAATGTATAACTTAAGCCTCTATTTTTAATGAATTTTTAAAGAAGTATTTTAACCATATTTTTTTGACACGTGACTGGATAAAATAAAAGAAAACATTGACGGAAGTTCAAATTAAAAAAAAAAAACTATCATCGCAAATTAAATCTGAAGAAATGCAACTTTTAGCACGTGACTGGATAAAATAAAATAAACAAAATGTGATATTTTCTAAAAAAATAAATACAAAGCAAAGGTTTCTATCATCGTTTGCAATATCTAAATCCTTTATTCAACAAATCTTTATTTATGATAAACCTGATTGAATTTAGACAGGGTATGCATTGAAATCCCGACTTAATGCCATATTTTTATAATCGTTTGCAATATCTGTATCATTAATTCAATAATTTTTTCCCTTTTTCGCTTTCTTTAAAAAACATATTTAACATTTTGGCAACATCACCGAAAAAAAAAACATTTTTTAATATTTTTGAAGCATAATCGATAAATTATTAGAGCATTAAACTCAAAAAGTTTTTCCAAATAAAGTTACCGACTCTTTAACTACTAATAACTGAATCTTTTAACTTTAACTATTTCTTAAATTTTGGCTAATGAATATATGATTTAATTGAAAATTTTAGAACGCATTATTCATGGCGAACCAGCTGGTCGCCAAAGGCGGCTAGTTAATTAATAAAATCTACACACAATTTTATGAAGAATTGTAAAGATTTCTGTTTATTTAAATTTAATATTTCATTTACGTACTATATATTATTTATCTAAATTAAACCACCCACAATCATACTCTAAAAATCTAGTGCACATTAAATTCGTCACTGCCAGACGTTCTCCCACTGGTATGTGTGGAAGTTTGGAGAGACGGAATACCTGCTCAATTGTCGTAATCGTCTTCAGGTTCAAAATTACCAAGTCAGTCCCAAAATATCCTTAATGTTTGCTTTAGAAGGGCCATGAATATGTCTGAACTGAACATGCACTAAAAGAGCCATATGTTATTCAGGAGCCAATCACTGATCAAGAATGAGAAGTAATCGTTATACAGTAAGTTCTTTAATGAGTATCCTTGATTGCTTAGTTTCATGCTTACAGCAAAGCAAAATTTTGTTCATCTTTTGGTACTAGGATAAAAAATGAAGAAATTTAATCAATATGCCTTTCGTCTACTTAATTTCATATTTGTTTTCAGTTACTATTTTTTTATACTTGAAAATGTTAAATTTACAATACTTCTGTACTACTTAAAATTTACTATTTATGGATCGCATTTGGTAGCAGCATTAAAACATGTTGCCAGTTTTCTCCTTCTAACATAGTTTTTCTTACAAATTTTTACTATGCGCAGTTTATACAATATTCACTTTCTAGTATACCTAGGATAGAGAAAGTATAGTAATCATTAAAAAATTTAAACTTAAGATTTTGATAATCTCCCCGTTTTAGACTTCTTTGAGTTCGAAAACACATTTTTAGAAGATATCCTTCTTTCTGTAACAAAAATAATGCAAAAACATTTTCATCTAGAGGATTGAAATTTGATATATGGTCTTAAACGTGTAATTCAACGTAAACATAATGTAAAGGTGACAGTTAAAAAACACAATGACCTAAATGTTTCAAATTTGATATGAAATGTGTGATTGTAAATGCATTTTTTATGTCAAATCTTTGTTTCGATCAGTTAAGAAAAACAAAAATTTAATTTTTGGTTATTTGACGGCATAACAAGGATTAATTGCTAAAATACTCACCTAGGATGACACGATATATTCAGAAAAAATACTTAATTCACATCAATAAATATTTCTTTACTATACGCCAGTGCCAAGCAAGGCGTTCTCGGGCATGGCAAAGTTATTAGAGAGCAAGCAAGAAAGTTTGGGAGATATCACTATCACTGATTTCCTCTGCTAAAGTAAAGAAAAATAGATTAAAAATTTCAATATCCAAACCACTATCACTGAATTTTTATAAATAATTATCTTTTATTATTTTACTTTTTATATAGATTTTCACAAATTTGGAAGCCTGCCTCTTGGCCTAGGGGTAGAGCCTGTTCCTTGTGATATATGTATTACGAATTCGAGTACGACGAATTTTTTCTACCCTGTGTTCTATATGTGAGGTGTGAAAGAAAGAGGGGTGTCTGTAAAAAGGGGCTTTGAGGGCGAGTGTGTGTTATCTTCGTGTGAGCTAAAGTCAGACTTCTGCCCCCAGATGATCAGAGGTCCTTATCCTCAGAAGTTACTGAACCTTTCTTTCCCTGATCTAAACTTGGTTTAATGTTCAATTCATGGGAGATAAGCAAAAACAACAACTTAATTGATGTATTGTAACATTATCTTGATACTTGCAGTGTGTTAATTTTTAAATATACACCAAATTCAAATGGATTAACAATAATAAAAAAAAAGCTTCATTTTTTTTGCTTTTATTTGAACGTATCAGTAATAAATTGCCTTAATTAATTTTATGTACTTCCCCACCTGGAAAACCTAATTTGATCATTTTAATCTTTCAGCTGTCTTCTGAAAAGTGAATTGAAAGTAAGTAGAGCGTGAATGTGTAATGAAATCGACACCGAAGAAGAACCTGCAATCAAATCTATCGTATCAAATGGGAGCATCAATATTCTACGACTTTTTTTTCCCCATATTTATGATTAAATCATTTTTTTATTCACTAATTCTTATATCGTTTTAAGCTACAGGGTGTTTACAGATCAAATTTGATATCTGTTATTAACGTTAACAAGAATCCACTTAACTCTGAAATGCAGTATAAAATTAATCCTTCTAAACAACCGATGAATTTATCGAAATGTCCAACAAAACTATAATTATTAGGTAATAAAAGTGAATTGGACCCAAACACTGATAATTATTTATTGAGGCGTTTTATTATCCCTTTATTTCAATTTGGAATTATAGGCAAGAAAGTGTTTTTTTTTTTTTTTAATTTTCTATAGTTTAAAACATTTATTTGTGAAACAAAGCAAAGCAAATTTTTTTTTCGACTGCTAGGTATTTGTACTTTTATTTTAGTTCTTGGGAAAAAATCAAAAAAGAGCGAGTGACCTCTTTCAGACTTTCTTGTATATGCTTACAAAATAATGTGTTTTGTTATTCACGAGGTTCATATAGTGAAGGGTATATGCATTTTGAATGAGTTTGTCCCCAAATATGCATTTTGAACTTCTTACTTTCTCCTTATAAAATTGGATTTTAAGTTCCACACAAATTTGTAATTTTTGTTTAAAGACCAAATAATTTATCTAGATCCCTATTTTCTAAATTATCAAGTAATCTTTCGTTTTTATGTTACAAGCACTTCGACTGATGGATGGTCAGCCTTTTAAAGAACTCTTGAAAAAATGTGATTCAAGTATTCATTTACGGAGTATATACAGATATTCAATTTAAGAGTATATAATAATTTTATGAAGCATATATTTTAATATGAGAATTACATAGAAATTAAGACCAAATACACAATTTCATCTATTTAGCTCGTAATTTTTTGATGGAATCACAAACAGATATACCCCCCTCCCAAATTAAGACATAAGTGGTTTTAGAGAGGTTTGAAATGTGCCGATTTACAAGGGGTGTTCAAATGAAAAGGTACGAATAAACTGTAATAACCTAACCGTTAACATATT
Organism: Argiope trifasciata; assembly: GCA_026543055.1. NCBI lineage: Eukaryota > Metazoa > Arthropoda > Arachnida > Araneae > Araneidae > Argiope > Argiope trifasciata. The sequence continues at coordinate 7,185,893 of JAPMOQ010023314.1, read as the reverse complement.
TGTCTTTGTCGCTATGGGAGAACGTAGCGATGCATCTGAGATACGATTGGAATCCCCGGTGTATATCGGAGCATGCACTGGCACCCGCATGCACAGGAGGGTGCACAGGCATGAAGAGTGCCGTCCAATCGACGTGGCAGTGCATATGAAGATTTTACAAAAGTGCACCGTGAGACTCTCCGATGTTTACTGTGAGATTCTCCGATGTGTACTGTGAGATTCTCCGATGTGTACTGTGAGATTCTTCGATGTGTACTGTGAGATTCTCCGATGTGTATTGTGAGACTCTCTGATGTGTACTGTGAGATTCTCTGATGTGTACTGTGAGACTCTCTGTAGATTACGCAGATCCTTGAAGAACAAGAGACGGGTTACTCACAGAGGGTATGGTTCTGTTTCATGATAACGCGTGTCTGCACGTCTCTGGGTGACGCATGTGGAGCTGGCCAAGTTCAAGTGGAAGCAGCTCGACCACGCCGGATATGTTGTTCTGCAATTTTCATGTATCTGGTCCCCAGAAAAAAATCTGAAAGGGAACCCTTTCAGCTCGGTTCAGTTCAGTTCAGTTATATTAACGTCCCGTTTAAAGCAACACGAGGGCTATTTTGGGACGGACCTCGTAATTTTGAACCACAGTCAGATGACGAGGACGACAACTGAAGTGGCACCCCCTTCTCCACACCACACCACACCAGCGGGAGGACTTTGGCCTGACAGATTTAACGTGCAAGAGACCCCCTCACACGACGGATCTTCGGTGGAATCGAGTCTCGAACCTGAAACCCTCCGGTTCCGAAGCCGAGACTTTACCACCGGGCCACCGCGGCCCCCTTTCAGCTCGGACAGAGAACTCAAGCTGTGAAGGACTGGATCTCGTCATGGTTACAGAAATTCTTGGAACAAGGAATAATTCGGCTCGTTAAACAATGGGATCGTGCTCAGCTCTATGGTGTATGTTTTGAATAAAGTCTTCATTTATACTCACGATGTCGTTTCGTAACTTTTCATTTGATCACCCCTTTACATTCTTCTTCCTAGCTTACTAATAAAAGTAATGCTTATAGTTTACAGTTTCGCCTGCCAAACAAATAACTAAATTTTACGTTTATATACATATGCTACTAATGAAGAGGTAAGTATGCTCGAACGTTTTATTGAATGTGGAGTCAAAATTTACTTTTTTTATTCTTTACATATTTATTCTATATATTGGTGAAGCTTGTATTATAATCTTAGAAAATTGAGCCTTTATATTTACTGGGAAAATAATTGCAATGAAGTTTAAGTCATGTGAAGTCACTGTCTCATGATAAACGTAGTTGAGTTACCTAGATAAAATTTAACTTTGCATATCCTGTCCTAAGCTGAGTTATGATACAATAAAGCAAGCAGCAAATGGAAGCTACAGGATTAAATTGCTGCAGTTTATTTGTTATGCAGTACATTAATATGCAAACGACTTCATTAAAAATTCCATTCTATTGTAATTATACATAGTTCAGAATTTATTTGTTTTTCTTCATAAAATTATAAGTAGTAGTAGTATAATAAAGTTATTAAAGTAGTATAAGGGTAGAATAAAGTAGTAATAGTATAATAAAGTTATATTACTTCGTATAATTAAAGTTATAAGTAGTTCAGAATTTATTTGTTTTTCTTCATAAAATTCACTTGTCAAGCATTTCGTACTTTTTTATAGATTCAAACTCTTTCTTTCCTTAACATGTTCGCTGCCATGATTCATACCCTTGATTCGTATCATTACCTGATAAGAAGTTACCTTGCTTCTTTGCTATCTCTTAATTATAATCGAAAGAATAATATCTAATTAGATAGCAGATGTGAATTATTTTACATAGTTAACAATGTGTTAAAATAAGGAGTTATAAACTAAACATAGACGTGTTCTACTCGTATTAGATTCAACTCTGAATGAGAATTTTTGCCTTCACCTAAATATGGGTGACACGGCAGTCAACATGTCAAAGACCTTTTTTCACTTTCAAATATGCGTTGTTGACATACAAGGAAAAGATAAGGTAAATGTTAAAAATATTTATCTTCAATATTTTAATGAATTTACATGCTTTAGAATCTTTTAAATCCTTAATTATTATTATTACTTTTTTTGATACGATGTCTATCTGTTCATGTGAATATGAACACAAAAACTGAAAATCACAAGAAGCTAGAAGTATGAAATTTCAAATGTAGTCAATATATCAAAATCGTAAATATGTGCCAAATTTTGGGCCAAAATCCCAAAAGAAGAAATGATTTGTCTGTTTATCTTTATGGATGCGAATACAATAATTCAAGTATACAAGAAGTCAGCTAAATGAAATTTTTGCATGAAGAATTTGTATTAAAATCATGGATGAACAATAAAATAATTAAAACCTGTTTTCGAAAAATGAAAATTTTTTATAAGACAATTCTTTGCATTCGACACAATTTGCTTGCATATTGGTAAGATAAAATTATTTTCTATCATAAATTACATGCAGTATTCTTCTGTGAAAATACATGAAGGAATTTAAAAAAAAGCAGCACATTATTTTTTTATGTTTAACATGAAAAAAAGTGTTATTTTATTTAAAGTCTAGAAATTCAACACAATATTTAAGTGAAATACGTAGAGTCTAAAAATAACATACCTATATATAAAGTATAAGCATATATATCTAGCATACATATATTAAACCCATTTCATCTTTTATCGAAACATTTTGAAAAATTTGGCATTTTAACATATTACTGACAGCATAACCATAGAATTTTTATATCTGTGAAATTTTTTTGAAGGATTATAATTCCGTGCATTTGAAAATGAAAAAAAAATTTAAAATGTGACTGAGGAAACTGATGTTATATAAGAATAATGACTAACAAATGCAAAAATAATGACAAAAAAATGGTACCGTATAAGCTTTAAAACTTAGTTCATATCCTAAAATTTTCACTTTACTTCTCAATTAAAGATAATTGCTTTCTCTATAGAAAACGTTGAAACCTGTCTGATTTTTAAAAAATTCATCCACGTTTTTCCTTTTTGTATTTAAGATTTCATCAAATATTCGGTTTCTCATAATTACCGAAAATAAAATCTGAAAAAAAAAGTGTATAAAAAAGATTGATGTGACAACAGGCAACTCCAACAGCAACTGTTATTCAAGCAACGATTAGTTTGCATCGCAGCAAATGAAATAATGATATTTATTACTCGTAAATTTTCAATCGTCATTTTGATAAGATAGACAGCTAAATGGCTATAATCTGTTCACCAGATGGGTACATCGTTTTTCTTATATTTTGAGGTTTTGACTTGCCAATCAAACACTGAATACAAAACTCCATATTACACATCTTCATACAGATGATGCCCCATTTGCTATTATTAGTTCTCCGTTAAAACATACTACGTCTGGTGTCATCAGAATCTAGCTGCGATCGCTTTTGAGCGATGGTGGCGCCATTTGCATTCATTATGCTAAACATGTTATTGTCTTCTCAGCTTTGTTATCTTTTATAATTTCGACCTATATGAATGAATTTTTTTATCAGTCGATAAATGATCGACTAACAAAAAATCAATTCATTAGATAACTGAATTGTTAAATAACTGATATTGTCTACAAATAAATTCATGGAAGGTTTATGAACTCGAATGACCTTTAGATAAAGCAGGCGTTGAACCTTCCCCCACCCTCTTCTCCTCTTTCGAATTCATTGAATCAAATTATTTTGCTACTTTAATTTATATTTTCTATAATTAAATGGAAAATTAAAATTTATATGAAAAAATGTAAAGTATTCGTGTTCAACAAACCGTTCCTTATTGTGTCTGTTGATAAGCTAAACTTCCTTCCGTTTGGAAGAGGAGCAAAAAACCACATCAAAAAATTGGAAATACTGCAAAACGGTTCAATCAGTGCAAAAATTCCAAATATTGTGGTGTACAAGAAATAAGAATATACTTAAGGACTTAAAATTAACAAGCATTAAAAAAAAATCGGCGAAGTACTATCAAAAACTGAACAATAGTGGCAAAGTAAGCCTCACATATGACCCAAGAAGTAACAGGAATTGTAGAAGGCCATGAACCTTACTTTATTTTTAGTATTTCTCTTATAGGGCCGCGGTAGCTTGGTGGTATAGCCAAGGTTTGGGTACTGGGAGGCTTCATGTTCGAGACCCAATTCCACCAAAGAACCACCCTATAAGCGAGTCTGGTGCACGTTAAGCCGCACTCCGACGTTCTGTGGCCACAGGAATTTTGTCATAAATCTGCCAGTTGACTCATTATAGACCACCCCTGTCTTTGGGCATCATTCTGTTTGCCGGAGCTTTAGGCAAAATGTCGAGGTCTATCCCAAAATAACTCGCTTTGTTTCATAATGCGATGTAAATATAACTAAAATTAAATGATGAAAAAATAATTCATAATACCACAGGTCTAAAAAAAAACACACACACCTTTTTTCTTTTCTTTTTTTGAGATCTTCGATTCATTTTCTACCTTTTTTCAAGATTTTAAACATTTCCCTTCTTTTGTACTTTATAAACTACTGATATTAAATTTTAAGCCAACAATATGATTCTATTTTTAACATTTCCTAACGAAAACAATAATGACATGCGATATTTCAGAAAAAAAATTCTTTTCATATTCAAAATTCATTTATTTGCTAGTAATTATGATAAAAAAAGAGATTGTTGGAAGATGCCCTCAAAGTTCTAATTTTAAAAAATTAAGAGAAACTTAAACTCGTGTTAATTTTATATAAACTGTTTTTGAAATTTTTGATCACAATAATAAATCATTTTACTTCATGATAATAATCGAAAAAAACATTATCTGCTGATTTTGTTTCGGACTGCTTAAAAAGCAAGATGTGACGATTTATAAATCTTCACTACATAAAATATTCAATGTTTAAAATACAATTTGCTACAATATATTAAGAACAATAGGTCAACGATCAACTCAATTTCCAAAGTTTAATTCTGTCTTGCATACTAATTAAAAGAAGAACCAAATAAAGAGGAAATCTTATCTAACACTTTTCATACTCGAAAGATCCTCCAGGCGACCTGAAACATCATAGGTGTGGTTTTCGTCCATTATTATTCTTGGAAAAAATAAACTCATCAGAAAATATGAACACACGCTGTTTACTTTACATATTAAATAGAAATGAGATCTTCAGCTAATAATTCATATTTGAAATTTAAATATTAAGTTTAAAGTAGGTGGAGCACCGAAACCAAGTTTGCTTTTCCTTGTTTATGAAAAGATTAAATAACCACAGACTGCATTGTTCTGACAATTATAAAACTTTTATAATCCTGCATTAACATTATTTCCACGTTTCTTAGAGTTACTGTTAATTTCTAGCTCTTCGCGTTTTCTTTGGAATCATAGATGATCAATCATTATCAGAGAAATTTTTCCCACAGTGAAAAAAAATAGATGGAGGTGTGTTCCTCGAATTATATCTGTTTTAATTTGAATTTGCCTCTCAAAACGTAGTTAAAAATAAATTTTCGATGCTTAATTTCGAACACTCTGGATTGGCGTTGATTAAAATATTATAAGTATCCCAAACTGACTTTCGCAAAACTTAGTCTTTGTTATTCTTTTGAATTCTTAATCCTGATATTTTCAGACTGAAACTATTCAGAAAATGTCATCGGAAAATATTATTTTTTTTAGCAATTAAAAAAAAAATCTGTAATATATTTCAACAAACCAACATGAAATTAAAAAATATTATAAATTTTTAATTAATTAAATATTTAATTAAAGTTTAAAAATATTTTCCTAATGAGTATTTTTTTTTTTTTATCTAAGAAATAACTATAAGCCAAAGTTAGTGTGCCTTTGCTTCGATGCCTTTTTACCATTAATTATTTTTACATTATGTAATTCACAGAAAATATGCTAGCATAAAAACTGTATCTTGTAAAAACATAAGAATGTATATGTGAGATAGCAATATTAGATTTTTTTTTTTTTCATTTTCGACAACTGAATACAGGAATATGATTTTGAAAGGCATTGTTTAAATTTGGTTGCTGACTTTTATTTGTCCTACATATCCGTTTTTGGCGATCACATTGTTCAACGAAAATACTGCCCCCCCTTTTTTTTTGCTCTTAAACTATTAATGTGGAAGGAATTAGATCGTCTATTTCAAAAGTAATCAAGACTCATTAATTTGTGATTAATTTAGTGTGAATTTCTTTATCATAACTAGTTAAGGTTTAATGTTTTTAAAAAGGATGATGATTTAATCATTTTAAAATTCACGAATAAAGGAAACTGCTATGCAGTTTATTGTAAATGTGATGTAAGAATTAGAGTAAAATTAATTTTCATAAATCTAAGTGGCAGGATCATATGATTATTTTTGGTTTAGTTCGTATGTTGAAGATAATTTAGTTTTCTTTCCTTTCAAAAATGGATAATTTCATATCAACGTCAGAAAGTGATACAGGTAGAACGAAATAATAAATTAATGTCATTTTAGAAAAGTTGCAGCACAAAAGAATAGTAATATCTTAAGTTTAAAAATATATAGATATACTTAACTTTCAAAATAAAAATGATATTACATCTATTTTATTTCTTGCTGTTACTTATAAGCAAAAATATTAATATAAAAGTTGTTTTTAAATAATATTTAATTTTTTATAATTAATATTAAATAATTTTTACAATTGATTACTTACGAAGGTTGTATAAGTCCAATTATAGACCATAAATATATATTATTTTAGTTAAATTTCACGTAAAAGAAATTTGTATAATCAAATTAAATATCGATGAATTGATATAAATATTATCTGGCTTGTGAAATTTAATTTATATTATTGAACAAACAAATATGTTAATTTTTAATTTTCTCGAAACGAGAAAAAAAAAATTTAAATAACCACTTGAACCCTTTTTGAAATGAAAAATCAAATTTATTTAAAATTTCACCTTTTTATTTTCTCGTATACGTTTTATTCAGAAAATGCGGTAATCATTAAAAAGACCAAACTCAGGATTTGAATTCCAAGTTTTAGACCTCTCTGAGCTTGAAAAGCATATTTTTAGAAAATATTCTCTGTCTATCATTCTATCTAACAAACGTAACTCACAAACGCTTTGAGTTATGCTTTTGGATATAATTTAATACACGGTCTTTAAATTTGCAGATTTCTTTCATTGCTTAGAGTAGAATCTATTCAGAGGAAGTTCTGCTTTTCCAACATAAACTACTCCGATAAAGTGAAAAGAGCTAATAAGATAAAATTCGGTACACTGATCGAGCAACGGATTGATTGTTTGTCGGTCTGTACTTTCAGAAACATGTAAATGTGATAATACAAAAACGTAAGGACTTTATACGTATCGAATTTGATACAGGATTTTGTAACTATTAATGGAGTTTTATGTCAGATCTTTGCTTCCATTAGTTGAGGAGAAAAGTGTTTAAAACAAAAATTCGATTTTAAGATACAATTAACTGCATGTCTGGGATTAATCGCCAAATGACCCACAAGAATGAAGTGGTGGAATAAGTAAAAAGAATAAGTACGCGGTAGAATAAATAAGTGATATAGTCACGCCAAGCGATATTTTATGATTATCTGTTCACCAATGCTATACACGCTTTCATTAGAGAGTATGTGTAAAAATTTTGGAGACCAATTTCCTTGATTATTTGATAAGATGAATTTAAAGGGGTTATTTAATTAATAATTACTTTAAGGCGAATTTTCATGTTTTGCGAAATATTTTTTTTATTTATTTTGGAATTAATATAAAAGGAAAGCAACTTTTTTTATTAACATTTTCAAAAGGACTTGATTGAATGGCTTGTTGTAATAAAGAAATTAATAGGAATTTTATCTTAACTACAACAGAAATTGCAAATGGCGCATCAAATTAAATTTAAAAAATCATTAAAATTAAAGACAAAATTTGTTTATGAATGAAATTGGCATCATTAAAATAATTTTTATTAAAACTTTTATTTAGAGTAAAGCAACGAAAAAAAAACTTGTAGGGTAATATTTTCAAACAATAAAACTGAAAAAAAAAGAAAAAAAACCCGGCAACAACAAACAAAAGCTCGCTTAATTTTTAAATTTTTTAAAAAACATCTGAAGTTTTAAAATTAACAGCAACCTTCCTTTAATCTTAAATAATATTTATACCAAATTTCATTAAGACCGGACAAAAGTTGTAGATTTATATAAAGGATATTAAAAGCTTTCATCTTCAGATTATTTTGATATAGTAGGTTTGTAAACAATGAGATGTCGTGCCAGCAGATAACAACATAAAAAGTTATAGTGCAAATGGAAATTTGGAAAAACTTTTGCGTGATTTTGATGCTTTGATACTCCATTAGTGTTTATGTAAACGAATCCATTAGCGGAAATACTTTTGCATTGTTTAAGAGAGCGTCTTATGTGCAAGAATACACTCTCTCTAGATTCACTGCCATCTTTATCCATCGTTTTGTATATTAAAAGATTGCTTTTAGAGAGCTTATAATCTGTATTTCATCCAAGACGATTAGCTGATTTAATAAGAATATTTCCATTGTATTGTAATCATTATCTTCATTGTAATCGAATATAATGATTATTTTCACCAACTCTTAATAGTCATCTGACATGAAACGGTTTTAATAGCTAAAATATTTAAATAAAAGAAATATGAATCTGAAAATGGCATAAAAAAGCTAAATGGATATAATTTGACCAATTCTTTTATCGTTAAGACCATACTTAATGCAGTTCATTGTTAATTATAATTTTCGAGTTGTTTCATATCTTTTGATGAGTGATTTGTTCTCATGGCTTTTGTGGTATCTATTCCTTCTCTTTGCAGTAAATAACCTAAGGCGATAGGGTGATACAAAACTTTTGATTCGTGATTATTCTCAGAAATTTTTTAAATACAGATTTAACAATAAAACTAGAGACAGTGTTTACATCCTAACTTTTTGTTTTCTCGTACTCGAAATACTCAAAGAAAAAGTATTGTATAAAGAATTTGCACTCGAGTTAATGATGACTCTTCATGTTTGAGATCTTCCTCCTTTCCAGAATTCAAAAAACATGTTATTGAAATATGGTCTATCTTTAAGCATGATAACTCAAAAGCAGGTTTAGTTTTAAAAAAATGAAATTTGTTATAAATTTAACGCCAAATTTGTACATTTTTTTCCAAATTTTGAATAAAAGTGATTAAGATAAAATTTGTCTGCCTAGCTGTCAGATTATAAATTAAAGTATAAATTCAAATAAAGTGTTAGATAAATAAAGTTTGGCCCACAGATTTAATGCTTCACTTATTGACAGATACCTACCTTTGAAATTATCAAGTCGGGCTTTGTTTTTTCACTTTGAAGTAGCTAGTTTTCCTTTCTTTTTTTTTTCAACTTCTGCACTTAGGCACTGTTTTTTCGTTCGTTAGCTGCAATCTAAAATAGTTTAAATGTTACATTTAAATCTGTTACATAATATCATAAGAATCTGTATTCTTCGTCCATGTTTGTGTATGTGTGATTTTGAATTTCAAAGAAAATAAGTAAAACACAATGAAATAGTGCTAGTTGGATATAGAAACCCAGACATCCAACGATATAATAGATTACGAGGTCCGTCCCAAAATAGCCCTCGTGTTGCTTTAAACGGGACGTTAATATAACTAAACTAAACTAAACTAAACCAACGATATAATGGATGCATCGACGAGATATCAGCGCTAGAAACATATTTCTTTTTATTATTTTTTTATCCTTACATAGAGAATATTATTCGTTTTTTATGGTGGTTTCAAGAGAGAAACATTTGAAAAATTGTGTTTAGAAAAAATATGCTTCAACTGCGACTTTAATCGCTTTTTGGTTTTGATTCCATTTCGCAAAAGTGTTCAATCTTTGGCGATGAGAAAAAACAAAAAGAAACTAATTCAAATTAAAGAAACAAGGGGCAAATTCAAAGCCTCTCTGACTATATTGGAAAATACAGTATAAGATTCTAAGAATTAAATTTTCATTCATTGACGGAGGTTAGAAGGATTTTTTACAGAGTTTGAAAGGTTATATTCTATTCAAGCTCTGAAGATTCTGACACCTTAGAATTTAAGCATAGATATTTTTCCTTAAACTTTAAAATAAATTTTATGCTTTTAATGCATCTTACTCTACTATTGTTGAAACCTAAAATATTTCGGTTGTTGTACAATGTTTGCAATCTAATTCTAATTTTTTACAGCCGAAATCAAACACAACCGAATTTCTTGGTAAATTGGAAGATTAGATGAATTTTAAATATGTACTTGTTTCAACGAAGCTGTCTCAAATTCCCTTTAGCAATAGTAGGAATTTTCAATATTTGAAAAGTTTGCTTACTAACGAAGCTTCTTGTTCGTTGAAACATATATTCCAGTTTAAATGATTCATGTGAAGAAGCGAGGAGGGGGAAATTAATAAACAAGTATGATAAAAAGTAATAAATTATTTATACTTTGATAAAAATAAAGTCTGTCGAGCCTATTTAACCAGTTTGAGAAATATAGGTGATACCACTAATATGGTTTTGAAAGGTTTAAAATTTTAGGGAAAAAGCAGATGCAGAGATCCATGGTTAATTCCATTGTTATTACAAAATTTAGACACTGAAACGAGAAGATTCTGGTCACTTAAAACTTCGGTTATAGAATCTCTTACATGGGAACAATTCTTGGAATTTTTAAATAAAGAATATATGTCTTTCAAGTTGATGTTTATATTGAATTTAATGGTAAAATTACTACAGAGTCTAATTTTTTTGCTTGTAAAAATACTCAAGGACTTAAAACTGATAGTGATTTTTAGAAATGTTCAGGTATGCATTACCTAATCAAATGTATTAAATTTGAAAATATGCATTTAAATGCTCGAATGGATTTTGTATAAAGAAACTATCTTTGCTTTTTGTATTTGAATTCTTATAAATATAAATATTGCTCGAATAATCCTTTAAAATGCTTCATATGTCAAGGAAAACTTATTTCACTTTTATATGAATCTATTAAAAATGGCAATGCATATGGTTTAGATATTAAATTTAATAATAAACAAAATATAGATCATACTTCTAAACACATTGTCAGTCAGCACGAGCAAACGTTATTCAATAATTCAACTATTTTCCAAGTACCAATTAATTCTAATATTTCTTTAAACAACTCTAAATGTTTATCAATTATTTCTTGTGTCAAAGGTTTTGTGGGTATAATAATAAAATTGATTTATTTTTATTTAGATCCTTGTTAGATCCAGCTCTAAATATAATTTTGTAAGTGAAAACGTTACAAATGTTTTTGATTAAAATGAAAGTAGGATAAATTATCTCTTAGAGGAATACGTGGAATTGCTGCAAGAATCGCACGTGGCCAAAAATGGTGCGATTCAATGAAGAATTTCTAACAGTTATACAACTTTATTATAAATTAAATAAAGCTGTATCTTAAATTCCAATTGAGAAGCTTATATTAAAGTACTAAATTGTTTTAAAAGGGAGTTTAATATATGATTGTTTATATACTTTTACATTTTTTTTTTTTAAATTTCGAAATAAATGATCTAATTTTTCAATCAAAGAAATAAAAAGTTGTTCTTGAACTAAATTAAAATTTTCAACGTTTAGTTTCTAAAAATAAAATATTTAATTGAATTTTGTTCTTCATGTTATGAGCAGCATTTGACCGATTTTCATCTCATAGTTTTAGAAAAACAATTTGAAGTTAAGCTCTTATGCTGTTTTCTGCTGCTTTAAACCAAAGTAGAATTCGATTTGATAATAAAAATAAGGCAATGACGTCAATTCATATGATGCCCCAATTGCATAATATGAATAGCTACGCACGTCGTCAACCTGAATATTATATGACGCTGGGCTAAAATGAACTATCAGAATGTGACGCGTATCACGCTTGTATGAACGTATTTATTTAGTAAATAAAAATGACAATAACAAATAAATAGCCAATAAATATTAAAAAAAATTCTGAATTTTAAATATTAGAGCTTTTAAAATATAAATAAGGGTTGTATTTCAGATTAATTTTCAGCCCTAAGAATGTTTAAAACATAAATTAACCACAAGACCTTTCTCCATAGTTGACAAAATATTAAATTTCACAATTTCTAAATGTTGAAGAAATAAGAAGAAAATAAAATTTCTCTTTCTTAAAGAAATTGCAACTTTTGGAAATAATAAAATAATTTTCAAACAAGTTAACTGAAATTGTTTCGATCTAATAAATTTTAATTTTATCCATACAGTTATCTGTTAGAAAAATAAGCAAGGTGCCCTATAATTAAATGAGAAATTTTGAACTCAGTTATTAAAAAAAACCCTATTCAACCAAACTAAATTTGGTTTATTTGATCAGCAGGTCTCCACGCAGTGCACTCTGGTTAGCACTAAATCTGCTATGGTTTTGCCCCCTTTTTTGTGTTTCTGACACTGTAAAGTTCAAAAATATTAGAGACCAGAAATGTAATGGTATCATAGCCAATCTTCTGGATATTTGCTATAAATAAATAACATTTTGATCAAGAAACTTCGTTTTACAGATAAACCCTCCGCCACATTGGGAGTGGTCTCCTCTAACTTTCTAGCATATCCTTAAAAAATACAAATGCGAATTATTAACTGTATGTGGTTGGCCCACAATAGTTGCAAAAGAGCCTATTAAGTGCGATTTTAGGCAACACTTTTTTTGGGGGTAGGGGATAATCACTGGTATGCAGTTAATACAAAAAAGTCAGAAAACCAAATGTTGATTGTTGGACACTTTTCTTATAGGTTAAAATCAAATATGACACAGAACTGCAATTGCAATATTACGTACCACATTTCATATATTCTAATCATATCGTTTTTGAGTTATCGCGTCTACATGCTTGTGATTGACGAACACCGAAATTCTTGTTGGATTTAATTATAGATTGCCACATATCGATAGTTTAGACGTTAAACAGGCATACCAAATTTTATCCATATGTGGGAGTAACTTAATAATCCTGTAACAGACTCTAGGAAGAGGTGATCACGTTTGTCTAATGGTTATGTTACTCTTCTATGAACTCAAAGGTAGCGAGTTCAATCCCGGCCAAATCAATCCTTCTCATTTGATAGTTATCGTCTTAATTTATATTCTGACATGCTTCCTCTGAATGAGTTTCGTTCAGAGTTACCATGTTCAGAAACAGATAATTGTGTTTTCCAAAATGCTTTTTTTTAGGGGGGGGGGGGCTTTAGGGAGATTACAAACGTGAAAATTCAACGAAACTTCTAGTTCGAATTTTTTGACGATTACAATATTTTCTCTCTGTATATTTAGTAAATACAAATAAATAAATACATAAAATAAAAAAAATCTTTAGCCAAATTTAACCAATTTGGTCTAACTATTGTTATTCCGATCATGAGATTTTGCCTTATAAAAAAAGTAACTTCCATTCTTTAAGATATTTGTAATATGGAATTGTACACTCATATTTCGTCCTTATTTTGATTAATCAAAATAAATTAATAAATAAAAGTTATTATAGAAATCATATTGTCACTGCAAATTTTTAATATAGATCCCTGATTTACGTGATTCAGTGAAATGACCACCTAAATGTTTCAAAAGAATAATTCTTTGAATGGCATGTTCTACAGTAAAACACAGTTTAATGGTCATTTGTCTAATTAATTGAAAACTTTTTATAATGGTTTCACTCAATTTTGATATTCACTTGAGAGAAATACCAATGCACTTTTTCTCTACTTCTGTGTGAAAGGAATCCGATAAAAGCTTATGAGATTGCATTAATAAGTATTAAAACTGGCTATAGAAACCACTTAGAATAAATTTTAGGAATGTATTGAGAATGGTTCGACTATTTTTTATATTTTAGTAAAGTAATTAACAAATAAAAAATTTAAAAAATTCCTTGACTGAGAAAGTCACAAATTAAGATAGTTTAAGAAGGCAAAATTTATCAATTGTTTTTAGGTAATGACAATAGTTCTTGCATTTTGAATAATATTAGCTCAAAATGAAACTACATATGCAGATTTTTCTATTCTTTGTTTAAACAGAATAATTAATTAACCATTGCCTTAAAAATACCAAAATAAAATTAGTAGTGGAAATAATGATTTCTGTAATATTTTCGGGTAATTGACTCTCCAATGGTGCAATATGTGTGAGCCATATTGCACCACCACCTTATTGCAGTTGACGGCAAAAATTTAAACTGCTTTTTTTGTATAATTTGAAATTTCATGGTCGAAACAGATATAATCTAATGTAGTAGATATAATCTAATTACATTCGGTTGAAGATATTTTTTACACTTGTGTTTCATGTCCATCCCGTATATATGGAGCAGTGGTATAACAAGACAACATGGTCTTCAGTAAATGCTTAAAGTTCAATATATTTTTCAGTGAGTAGAGTAAAAGTCCATATGATGTTAATAATTCCAGCTTTGTCTTCGTAAGACAGCGTTTTTTGCCAATACGGCCATTCTGTAATTATGCCACTGTAAATTAAAAAAAAAAAAACAATTCAAGAACATTTAGAAAAGCGTGATATTTTTGGACAGTTGACTCAGTTGAATATTCCGTTCAAAATGCGCAAGCATGATATAAACATTTTGTAAATTATTTCAATTTATTTATACAAAATCTACAGAGCAGTGGATTCGAATATAAAGTGTGAGAAATCCTTCTGAACTTGTATTTACTGTTGCGTGATTCACAGAAAAACATGATTATGAAATAGAGAGAGTTCATGATCGTATGATACACGTCCATGGCATCACTTTAATTTTGAAATCCATGATATATCTGGCATTATAATGCAGAACAATGCTCAATCAAAGGGCGTAAGTGATTACATCTGCCATTCGACTAAAACGGTACATGAATCAAGCCAATTAAATCAGCCAGAGTGACATAATATGTATTAAATATTATTTTCTTTTCGATAAAATTAGTGCTGCTCTGGCCAGGGAGATATTCCAGATATGAGGATAAGAAGAACGCATTTAGTGACTAATTCTCGCTACTCTTGTGAATATAGAAAAGCTAAAATATTATTGTTGTTGAAAAGTTGCCTCTAAAATAATGGCAGGGACAAAAGGTTGTACAGTGGTAAACAATGACCATTAGGTCTAAAATTTAGTTCCCACCTCAGGATCATCCGATTAATCGGAACAACCTTTAAGTTTCTGGAGCAATAATTAATTTCCACTTGCTGATGGATATAGAAATGTTGAAGATCCAGTTAAGTCCATTTAAGTCATTTCTTATGATACTGTTTAGCATCATGGGAATAACCTGCTTTTATTTTGAATGGAAATTATTTGATAGTACCTAGATGGCAAAATGATCAGGATACAATTAAAAATAAAAAATAAAAAATTTTAATTTACGAATCTGCACATAGCTAGTTAATAAATTAACTATCATTTTTATCATTTATTTATAACATATCAGCTTTTAAAGTTTTCAGTCTTTATTATTAGCAAATAATTTTTGTGCCGAAAAGATTTAATTATTTAATTTAAGGTATCCGACTACGTTAAAAACGCTGTTTATCGACGACATAGGCCAACTTTTGTTATTATTGTTATTACTTGTAGTTCAGACTTTCCTCTTTCCAAAACAGTTTACCTTTTCTAGCGGAAGGAAAGCTTGACTTATCATCTAGGGAAATTTTAAGAAAAACATATTTTTCAGCTAAATTATTTGTCATTAACTTCTATTTTCTCAGGACTTTAAGGCTTATAAAAATTCCCCACCGTTAACATGATATCTTAAAAACTAATAGAGGTATTCACATAGAAATTTCAGGATGCGTTTTAAATAATATGGGCAATGAACTAAACCAAAAGCTTTATTGTTGGTGAAATATTGTTTCATTTATAGGTGTTTTTTAGAAAAATTAAGCTGTGAATTGATGGGAAAAAAATGCATATATACGCATATTTTTACCCGTAACTTTTTGCATATCAGGAATTTTCTTCGAATTTGGTTCATTTCATTCATCATTATATTCTATAATTTGTGTACAAAGAAAAATAGGATTGCGACATTGTGATTTTGTGTAGCTTGTTAACCGTTTTGGTTAAATTTCATTAAAATTTACAACACATTTTCAGGTTTTTCAAAATATATTAGATTTTCAAAAGCTTTTTTGTATTTATAGCATTTTGTATCATGATTGACAATACATCTAAAAAACATAGTATTAAATAGTTTTTAAAAGATCCAATTTTTCAAATTTTTTCCTTCGAATGTAGTCGGATACCTTAATGATTTGTATGATGTATCCATTTTAATGCAAAATTTGAATAGAGTTAATTATAAACCGCTATTTAGAAACACGAAAAATTTATCTCCTCTAAAAATAATTAAGGATCATGAATTGAGAATAATAGGGATCTAAAGAAAGAGGGAAAAATTGGAAAACTAATTATTATATCAAAAATATGATTAAAAAATCCAACTATTAATGTTTGCAAAAAAAAAAAAAAAAAAAAAATGGAAATGTGTTTCTCAAAAGTAAGTAAACAAATTCAAGGAAAACAAACATCTTACATTAATAATTGCTTAAATTCTCAAAACTCATAAAAAATGGGAAAATACTTTAAAGGGCGGTGTTATTAAAACTGATACGAAGATTATAAGAACTAAACAGACCGAGAACTATTACTCTTATAAGATTTTCCTACTATGATTGCTATTTTGATGGTTATTTATCTAGTATAGCTTCAGTCTTCTTATTTGTGAACTATTAATTTATTTTTCGTATTTAGCTTTTTCTTTATTACTTCTTCCTTTACAGAATTAATTCCCTCTGTTTATTATTTCTCAAGGGCCGCGGTAGCCTGGTTGGTAGAGCGTCAGTCTCGTAACCGGAAGGTCGCAGGTTCTGTCCTCGTCTCAGCCAAAGACCGCCGAGTTGGCTAATGGCAGTTGGGGCACGTTAAGTAGGTCGTGACTGCAAAGTCCTCCAAGTTCCCATAACAAAACGATACCTCTGGGGGTACTGTTTCAAGGATGAGTCGGTCTCTGATTTGGATCTAAATTCTGACTTGTGGATGGATGGATGAATGAGTTCGACCATCCCCTAAAAAGGGTTGTGTCGTGTATGTTCGAGCAAAGTCGTACTTTCACCTTAACGATGCTCGTTAACAACGAAAGGCGCACGCCTCTGCCTTCATTCGAAAGAGCTCTGCTCATTCGTGCTTGGTATGACCAAGTGGCATTAGAACCACCACCCATCATTTTTTCTCAAGTCTCAAATAATGTCAATTTGCCAATTTTAATTAAACACAGGGTGCGACAGAAAAACTCCGAAAAACAATTTTTAATATATCTTTTTTAAAAATGAATTAATTAAGGAAATAAAACAAATTATAATAAGAGTAGTCTTCTACTAATGATTAATTTTAATTAATTTCAAAGTGGCTGCGTTTTTCAGCTTTGCGATGCACTAACTCTTATTGAGATTTTTAT
This sequence comes from Argiope trifasciata, assembly GCA_026543055.1. Lineage (NCBI taxonomy): Eukaryota > Metazoa > Arthropoda > Arachnida > Araneae > Araneidae > Argiope > Argiope trifasciata. The sequence goes on along the minus strand of JAPMOQ010023314.1, from coordinate 7,168,316 downwards.
TAATAGGTTGCAAGTCTACATTTAATCCATCTACTTTCATCCAAAGTTATCGCTTTAAAGACTCCAAATCTTTACATATTTTAATGCAAGCCCTAGATTCCATAACGGACCATACATTGTAATTCGTGATTGAGATTCGGCGAGTGTTGAGTCCAATCTCCAGATGATAGCATTAACAGAAAATGCGCCTTGCACCACTTTTGTGTCTTTTTGGCCTTGTGAGCAATTATATATTATTTTAATTTATTACTTAATACACTATTTTAATGTTTTTAAAACTTATGTATCAACTGTTTTATTAGGTGAAATGAAATTACGATTTTATATCAGAGCGCCATCTAGAATACAGTCGAGAAAAAAAAATTGAATTCCAGGTATTCTATAATAGTTTCAAAAATTAACAACGACTACAAATTAATTGAATTGGTATTTAACATAATAATTATAATAAGGCGACTGATTATTATAAATTATTGTAACTAAAGACAAAAATGTAAAAAAAAAAATAATAAAAAAAGTATTTTTTCTTTTAAAAAAAAGTCAATGTTATTCATGTATTTCATATAGTTTTTGTCGCAAGAATTTGGAGATAAAAAAATCATAAAAGAATGAAACACTGAAAATAATTATATACATAAATTAAGTAATAATAAATATTTTTAAAAAGAAAATTTTCAAATTTTTAAAAAAAAATTATTAATAGTGTGATTAAAATTCCACTTAGAATGTCTATATCAGTGTATCACGCTTTTTTGTGAATTAGTTTTGAAATTAATTTTTTTAAGGATTATTTTCCACTTCTAAGAAAGCGAATGAAAATGAGTTTTTAAACATTAAAATTTTTATTATCAGCTTAAAATCTATCGTTTTTTCAAGATTTATTCATTTTTAAAACAAATACTTTTTAAATTAAATTTTTGGATAAACTAAATTATTTCGATTCCATTAGCTTTGAATTAGATAAATTTAGTTTGATATAAATTTTTTTTAATTGTGAAGTGAAAGAGAAAAGGGCAATTAAAACACTGCGTTAATTGGATCTTTAAGCAAATTTTATTTTATAGAAAAATTGTTTAGCTGTAGAGAAAGATTTATTTTCCTATAAAAAAAATCAGGGACTTTCAATTGATGCCATTAAGTAATAATAAATTGAGGATTTTAACCGAATCGTCTGTACATTCCAAAATATAAGTAAATATACGAAAAATTAAGAGGAAAATATTTTTAATTTTTCTCTCTTGCTATTTTAGAGACCAAACGATTCTAAATAAAGTTGGAAAATTTCAACATTAAATTGATGAGTTTGGCATTCTGATTGTCAAGAAAAAATAATTTTTTCATTCTCTCAAAGAACTTGATATATCTATTTTCCTTGAAAACGATGGCAACTGGAGCATAACGAATTGTAATTCGGCTGGAGTTCTTGTAAGATGATCTTATGTTAATTTGACAAAGATTACAGATGCTTTTAAGTACTTTCACTTAAGTGTGTATGTCAAAAGAAGAGCCGCATTTCAAGCCTTGTACTCAGATGAAGATTTAAAAAAGGATATATAAAAAATTTGGCATGTTTCAACCTAAGGCTTAAAAAGTTAAGTCAGATTACTTTTACTTTTTTCCCCTTTTATTCTTTTTTTTTTCTTTCTTTATCATTCTTCCCCCTTTCCTTGAATTTTCTTATTAGTTTAATCGAAGTTTTCAGGTCTGGAATTAAAAGTATCATGCATTTTTTGTTCGCCATATATTGAAACCATTTTCGCTTTTTGAAAAAAATCTTTAAAGTGTATTTCAATTCTGTTCATATTTTGAAATGTCAACAAAATAAATCTGATATTGCTTGAATATCTATTTCTATAGAATATATTTATGTAAGTATATACGTATATGTTAATAATTAAATACACAATAAAAAGATTTTTTTAAACATAATGATACTTATAAATCAGTACACTCTCAGTAAACTATGATGTGGATTATATAAAAATTATAAAAAATGCTCAATAGGGCAGACTTTTAGATTAGAACTGTCAAATTTGCATTTACTTTTTGAATAGTAGTAGCTCTTTAATAAAGAGTCATTTACAATATTAAAAATACTTTTTTTTTCAATAGCTAATAATAATTTTATCATACATATTAAATGCCTTCAGAGCATAATATTGTACAAAAAATTTTTTTACACCATTTTCAAATTTAACAAATTTAACTATTCGCTGATGTAAAACTTATTTCTGTACAAACTTTCTTTCATTGTAATAAATTTTTAGATGCATATTAAGAATATTTTATAATAATAGTTTTAGTTACTCGATTTATTATCAACCTTGGTGTTAAATACATTATTAGAGTGTACATTATTATTTCTGTATAATTAAAGGGAAATTTTTTTAAATGAAACTAACATTGATGAATCAAGCCAGAAATATTATCATGCTATAATGATTAGACGCTCAAATTTCTTTTATATTAAATTTGTAGTGAAATTAAATTATCAAAAATAGTGCCATAAGAATTTACATGCAATAAAAACGTATATCAAAATAATAATTATTTTTGTTTTTGCTGATTTTCAGGAATGTGAGTGGAACACAAGAACTTATAATTTTAACTTCCGGTTAAGAAGTTCAGTGGAAGAAAAGTGACTTAACAATGACAATGCATATAAAATTGATTGTATTTTGCTTTCATTAGTGAGTAATAATTACTAAAATCAATTTAAAATTCAAACAATAAAAAAGAGAGAAAAGAATGAATTTTGTATAGTGATATTTATAGTCAAAGATTGGATTACAGTTGTGGTAAAGTGGCGAGTTAATGGTGCTGTAGTCACATATGCTTCACTGTGGTCATCTGATATTCTTGTGGTTAGAACCGTGTGAGGTTTCAATTTATTAAATTACAACATTATCGCATTTACCCAGTTTAACAGCAATAATTACAACAAAAAATCTTGTTGACAATTTTTTGTAATTTCGTTAATGGTGGAATATTGATTATATATATTATGTATTAATTACGGAAAATTGTAAATTTCCCTCACCGTCTGTTTTGATAGTATTTCTCTCGGTTAAAGTTTGGCTGTATGCACGACATGGAGGCTTTTTATGAAATAAGAGCTCTTTGCATAGTCTTGTATATGAAAACTTTATTTTTACTTGGAAATATGGAGTTTGGTTTGAGTTCAGAGTACAATTCAGCCTTCTCTAAGATTCACAATCGCATGACCCTGTCTACATTAAAAAAAAATCTATCATTGATATTATATTAATATATTTAATTTAAATTTGATTATATTGATCTATCAACAAATAATTATATTCTGGAGATTTTAAAATGTAGTATTATTATTAATAGACTTAAACCGCCAAATTTTCAAAATTCTACTGCTATGATAAATAGAGAAAATTCGATAACGAAATTCCATCTTTACAAATAATATGAAATAAGTCACGTTAAATAAAGGAATGTGGAAGAATAGAATTCAGATGACACACATCAAGTGAGCTCAATTCATCCAAATGAAGCTGATTCAAACTTATTCAGTAAGCAACAAGTATGCTTCTCTGAATTTATTCAAAATTTTTTTTGTAGAAGAAAGAGTGAAAAATATGTTACTTCACAAATCAGTATCAGATAATTTACAATGAAATGTCATGTGACATGTGCAGACAGTTTTGCATTGTTGGTTTGATGAATTGAATATGAAAAGGGCATTTCCTGACTCCATTGAAACTTAAATCAGTTATTAGAAATTATCTCTTAAAAAATAAAGAATTAGCAAATTTGTTCGAAAGCTATTTAAAAAATTCTTAACCCTGAAAATTACATGATCAAGAAATAAGAAGAAAAAAGAAATCTGAAATAAATAAAAAAAATGCTAAACAAGAGTTTTCGTATAAATTCTAAAGGATTTCATTCTGAAAGTAATTGTAATCTTTTAAACCTTTTAATAATCTTTTTAAATTAATAATCACATTTTTGTGATATTTACCAAGATTTAAAAAAAAGCAGAGATTACAGTGATTAGATTTTTTTTTATCTCGCTTGTATACGAAATAATCGTCACAAATTCGAACTCAAGATTTTGAAATATTTAAACTATATCTAAACATTAAAAAATTATATCTATGTATTTGTTTGTCGGTGAATTCAATAACTCAAGAACCGTTTGATAGACAAATAATATTTTGTACATGGTGCTTACACCACATATGTAGAATTCGATCAAATTTTGAACGAAATTCATTCCAAGGTAATCTATATATCCGACTGTTTGAAAGTAAGTTAACTCTACAAAAAGAACTAAATAACTACAAAACAAAAAAAGCTAGAAATTCAATATACAAATTTCAAATCAAATACGTATCAAATAGGTACAAACGATAGATAGTATAGAATTTGGAATCAAATCCATCAAGAAGTTGACAGTTTATTTGTCTGTACTTTTGCAAGCATGTAGGCGTGTTAATTAAAATGCGCAATGACTTAAATATGTGAAATTTGGTATGAGGTTTCGGGATTGCAATTGTAATTCTATGTTACATGTTGACCACAATCAGTGGGGAAGAAAAAAACATTCAAAATACTTTGTATAGGTACTTGTATATCAATCGTATTTCAGTGATTAAGGTATCCAACTACGTTCGAAGGACAATTGTTGAAAAATAGGATTTTTTAAAAACTATTAATGATTTTTACTTGTATTGTCCATTATAAACACAATAAATCCAAAACATATATTGAAAAATATAATATATTTTGAGAAATAAGAAAATTTGTAGTAAATTTTGATGAAATTGAACCAAAACGGCGAACACTCTACACAAAATGGTAATGCAGCAATATTATTTTTCTTTGTGCACAAGTTATAGAATATAATGATGAATGAAAGGAACCAAATTTTAAGAAACATTTTGAGATGCAAAGAGGTTAAGGGTTAAAATATACGTATATATGTATTTTTTCCATAAATTTACAACTTAATTCTTCTGAAAACTCCTATAAATCTAAAAGTATTTCACCAACACTAAAGTTTTGGATTCGTTTCATTGCCCATATTATTTAAAAAAAAACAAGCTGGAATTATTATGCAAATATGTCTATTAGTGTTTGAGGTATCATGTTAACGGTGGAGAATCTTTATGAACCTGAAAGTTTTAAGAAAATTGAAGTTAAAGATAAATTTTAGTTGAAAAATATGTGACCCTGGATGTTGGGTTAGTCCTTCATTTTCCTAGAAAATATGAACTGTTTTGGAAAGAGGAACGTCTAAACTACAAGAAATAACAATTAAAAAATAAAGTCATCATTGTGGTCGATAACCAGTGCTTTTAACGTAATCGGATACCTTAATCGCCAAATATCATGCTCTAATAAGTTCTATCGTAGCTATTATTGACCGATGGCAGGAAGTTAATAATACACCAGTACATTTAGAGAGAGTAAGCTAGAAAGTTTTGGATAAACCACTCTGTTGGTTTACTATTAAAATATGCATTGATAAACAAAACGATTTTCAAAGAAAATTCAAATTTAATGATTTTTTCAATGGGCTTAGTCCGAAATTAAAAAAAATATTCCTTACTTTTTCTATCATAAGATTTTGTGATATAATTTTTTTTAATGCTGTGTCTATAACCAAAGCAACAAGTGACTGAAAAAAAAATAATAGTTTCTTAAAAAAATTTGCAAACTTTTATTAAATTTAGCTTATTTCGTGTTATATATATGGATTTTTAACTCATTTTCTGACATGCTAGATTGCTCAAATTTAGTACAATTATGTGTTATTAGTATATTATGTGTAATTAATATAACATTACTTTCATGTTTTTAGAATTTAATTATCATTCAATACATTAATTTAATTTAATTTTGATTAATATAACAACGCTATCTATATATACATTTCAGAAATCCTTGTTTTCAGACTTCATGATATTTTATAATGATAAAATATAAATATAAGTTTAAAAGTTACAAAATAAAAAAAAAGATTTCAATTAAAAGAATCTCTATACTTTTCGAAAAATAGTAGACATTTTTATTTAGAAAATATTAGGATATTTTTAAATAAAAGCGTGCGCTTGAAAACCTTTTTTTATCAGATTTATTTGTTCTTAAATCACTTATTTTTTCTCTCAAATTGTGTCTTTAGACATGTAATCAGTTAAGATCAGTTGATAATCAATTAATAAAATCTTAGGACTGCAGTGGGTTTAATAAAGATAAGTGTTGCGATAAATTAATGAATCATACATTGCCTAAGTTAAAATATGAAGATACCAACCAACTAATTCTAATTAATTAAAAATCAACTAAATAATAACATAAAAAAGTAAAAAATCTTTATTTTTAGTGAAAAAATAAAATTTAGATAATGCATAGTGCATTCTAACGATGAGCCTCGATAAATGGTTTTATTGATTTCATCGTTTTTATTGACTTATTTTATCATTTCAGGAGGAAATGACATTTTTTTAAATAGTCATTTTGAAATAACATAATGCTTGAACAATCATTTTTACTTTATATTCCATTTGAGAGTTAATGGTACTTATTTCTTCTTCTTTTCTTTTTATGAAAAAAGGCTTTAAAACATTTTGTTATGTTGTGTATTTATGCATTTTTTTCTTCCGAATTATTATTTTTTTAAATTTAAATTTAAAAAAAACCAAATAAATTAGAATGCATTTATTACATTTTTTGTAACGTTCTTTCAAGTTTTTTAAAAAAAGCTTAGCATTTTAACATAATTTCGTAACGTTTGATTCTGCCTTACTTCGTGCTATTTAAAGATTTAGGTAACTGTAATAATATTACTGACACAGAAACAATAAATAGAGCGACAATATACATAAATATATAACTTTATTCTTTGTATTTGATTAAGCATTTGTAAAAAGTTCATCTGAAAAACTTCTGCACTTAGATAATTTGGAAAAATTAATGTATTAAAATTTTTTCCTTATTTATATTAATTTAACTTACAATTTATTATCAAACTTAATGGATAAGAACGTCATAAGAATTTTTTTCAGTTTTTTCGTTATTCTAATGCGTTATGCTGAATTCAGCCAAAAAGGGGAACAGCAGAGTTCCCCTAATTACCAAAGGAAAATGTAGCATTCGTATCATATGACATTCATGTTATTTGTATTATAATTGTTAGAAATTTTTGTACAATTAATTTTCCTTATTTCCCTATTTGAAAATTCTTCAAGAAATATTCTACTAAACTTTACATACTATGTCACTTACCATTTTCTTTGTAGTTTTAGCATAAATAAGTTGAATATTGATATACATTTCTTATATTTCCAAAGAAATTGCAAATAATATTAACGAAATAATTGATAAGTTATAATTATAAATATTATCTTTCTGAATAAATATTAGCTTTTTTATTAATTAGTATCTTCTTTCTTTATAAATATTATCTTATATATCTAATACTATAATACGAGGAATGGTTGTCAAGTCGAAAATCGCCCCAGAATTAATAAACTCCGGTAAACTTGGGGGTCTGGAGTTTTTGGCCACGAGGAATCGATTGGCGCCGGTTTTGAAGCGCTACGGTCGAGCAGTTCGGAGTTACAGATAGGATATTTTCAAACTTTCCGCCATAATGGCTACTTAAATTTTCAAGCGGTAACGTGCTGCCATCTATAGCCAATATGGCGAACTAATAAAGTTTTATGTTTATGCTGTTATATGTTTATAATATGTTTCTTATGTATGTATATATGTTTGGTTTTTCTAAATAAATTTGTCAAAAATATTGAACTTCAACACACTTCAATCTTTACCTTTACTTTACCTTTGTATAGAATAGTTCCCTTTCCAAACTCTAACTTTGTTTAGAATAGTTTACAATGGTGCACTTTAACCGGTTATCTTTTCACTAATGGTTTCAAAAATTTTCTTATGGCATGTATTGTTTTGATAAATCACAATTGAAAATTTAAATCTTCGAGTTAGCTTCGATACCTGTTTTCTCTGAGCGGAGCTCGTCCCCCCGCTGGTTTTATGTAAAATAAGATAATTTTTGGGAGATTCTAAAATTTTTTAATAATTCCTGTAATGATTCGTTCATAAAGACATTATTAACTGTTCATTTTCATCAATTCTTTTTTATTAATGTATCGAAATCTTGAAAAAAAAAACAAATAAAAAATGCGCATTTAGTTTCTGATGTACAATTTTATGCTCGTTGCTAAGAATTACATCCTAGTGAGTTTGTTGAAACAAATAAAAAAATGATTTTTTCAACACTCCATACCTTCTATGCCCACTCTAAAAGTATTTTATTTAAAATACTTCATTTGCATCTTCTTCACTGATAAGAGTAAACATTATCTGGCAAATATGATAATTCGAACAAAAAACAAATTGTAAAAAATGAAACCTTCTATCGAATATCGAAACCGAATACTAATGATCAAACAGAATTTATCGCTCAGACGATCAGAACAGCAAGGTTTAAATAACGTGCTGCCCCCTGGTGAGCACCGAATGGAAAGAGCTTCCACAATTTTTCCCCCAATCCTTATTCTCATCTCTGTCGTTGCTGTGAAGCCAATTCGCATGTGCAGTTCAACGGCGGTATCGTAAACCACTGCAGAGCAGCAATATGGCGGGTGACTGCAAGAAGTTCTCCCGTTGCTCGTTGGATTCGAACGGTTGTTTACGTTTATCGACAATTTTACAATCTTTTAGTGCTGCTCTAAGTGAGGAACAAGCGTGGGCTGTGTGTTTTCAGGCAGCTAAATGTATGGTGAATGAGTGGAATTCGGACAGTAGTTCGTGTTATTGCCTAAGCGATACTTCACATTTATTGATACACAAAGATGGATATGTGCATCGGTCCTCTGTCAAGCTATCTAGCTCAGGTAAGTTTTTCAAAATTTTTCCATTTCTGTGAAAGATCTTTATGAAACAAATCTGATTTTTGAAAAACAACTGGAGAGGCGGAATGACATAAATGCTACCATTTCCTCTACCGGCCGGTGGGCCTACCCATTGCCGTCTCACCCCGTCCGTTTCTCGGCTTGTCGAATCACAATCGATCGGCGAAACGTCGATGTGATTCCGAACTAAACGATTAATTGTTAGATTGGCATTTAGATTGCTCTGGCTCTCACATTGTTTACTTGTTGTCAACAAACAAACCTATGATGGTGCCGTATCAGTTTTACGAATGTTGCATTATATTTAATTTTATCCACTGCTATTTTATTTGTGTGTAGTTATTAGAACGATCATATGATTCTTATGGATGTCAAACTGTCATATTACCTCCTACTTTTCAACAGTAATTTTTTTAAATTGATGTTTCATATTAGGAAATAAAGATGAAATTTCATTCATATTTTCCCAGAATTCAATCTGTAATGTTTGGGCAAGTAATGACATTTTTTAAGGGATGATATAAAATATTGTACACACTTTATAAAAATGTAAGAATTATGTATATATTTTTCTGTATTTCCATGCCTTTTGATTTAAATGGTAAATTTTGATAAATAAGTATTTAAACATTTATATGGATATATAAACACTTTGAAAATGAGTATATTGTTGTGTACTTCTTGCTATGATTTTTACTAGCATTTTTCAAGTAAAAATATAGGAATTTCAAAATAAAAATTCAATCTGCTTCTTAACACTAATAGCAAATCAAATGTAATAAAATATTTAAGTATTTTTTTAATGGAGGATAAATGGTCATAATATATTATTTATAAAATGAAAAAAATCAAGTGCTTATTATTGATAAATTTTCTACTTATATTTAATACTTTTTTAAATTTGTTTTTAAATTATTCAGCAAAATATCATAATCATACATAAACTACTTGAAATACTTTTTAAATATCTGAATTTTTTTTTTGCTTATTAATTATTTTATTTTAAGTATTATTAATATTTTTTATTGTATATTTAATACATTTGCATCTGAATTTGCTCTAATAGTTCATATTTTTTAAATAAAGAATGCATCATAGTTCTTTTTGATAAATTAATGATATCAGATTTTTTTTAAGCAATTGTACCAAATGAAGATGATCTTTTGAATGAATTTTTTCTTAGTATAAAAATTCTAATCAGGAAATTGAAATACTATTTGCAAAAAAAGTGTTGAATAATATTCCTAGATGATAAAATCTACTGTACAATGCCATCTTATAGAATAGCAGATTTATATATGGATTAAAAGGCTATAGTTAAGGATTTCAACTATGGCCAAAATTTATTCTATTTAGTTTGTTAGAAATAAAACAGATTTTGATTTAATAATTGGTTTGAATACTTATATACTTTTTAAATTGTATTTCAATTTAACCCATTAACATTTTTGGAAATCATATTTGTAATCCAGACAGAATATCTGAATTTAATTCAAATAGCTGAGGGCAACATGAAATCTAAATCAGCCACATTTTTTTCACAGTAAATAGCATGGTTATAAATTTAATAGCATCCGAGTTGTAATATTTTTCTGTTTTTTTTCCCATAGTAAAATTTTACTTTAAAAATACAAATACTTATACTAATATTTACTTTTTGCTACACTTTTGGATTGACACCTGAAGCATGTCTTTTTTCCCCCTCTACTTATGTGTGTGGACATATATTTGTTTTTTATTAATCAATTTCTTAATTAGAAATCACAAAATTTTTGAAACCAAATAGTTAGAGGGTCTTACGGATTAGTTCTATATCAATTGTTCTTATAAATTCTATTTGGATTTATATCTAATACAAAGAAAATCAAAACTGTTTGATGTATGAATATGAAATCAGTCTTCATCTAAATAAAAGCTAGGTGGCAACTTTCAAAAGATTTCTTGGTATTTATGGATATGGTATATTGTAACAAATGTTGTGGGGGATTAATGAAAGTTTCAAATGAATGTATCATCTTATTACAATATAGCAGATTTTCATGTACAATATTTTACAATTGAATGCACTTAAACATTACTATATTTATTGTTATATTATAATGACAATGCATTTAATTTGACTAATATATATGATTTTATAATTATTATTATTTTACCTTTGTCAGCAATATTTCTTGAATAAACCTGTCTGGCATTTATTAATATTTAGGCATACACTTGAAAAGTTTCATGTCACTAAACTTTTTGAAAATTTCACATAGAAAAATAGAATTGAAATAATTTCACATAGAAAATTAAAGATAGTTTAGCTGTATATTATTAGTTCTGATTTAAAACTCTAATTCTGAATTTAAAATTATTAGAATCTTGGAAGGTTGCAAGAACTTTGTTTAAAAAATGAAATTGACTTTTACGTTTTAGTAATGACCAAAATATTAATATTCTTTTAATATACTTCTTTTATCTAATTTAAAATGGCAACTCTTGAAATAGTTGTTGCTGCATGGCCCATTTAGATTCAGAATTGATTCTATATTATAAGATTATTCAATCTGACTTTAGTTATTAAATAATTATGTTACATCCTAGATTAATAGCATGAATTTCTGAATTGTATGAATTATAAAACCATTTTAATGAATTCAAAATGAAGATTAATTTTTTTAATAAAAATATTATGGGATGTTTTAAAATTTCGAAAAATTTCTTTTTTTCTTTTCGATTTGGAATTAATTAGGGTATAAAATTTTATGCACTCTATGTAGAGATTTTCAAAAATTTAACTGATGTGGAACTAGGAAAGGGAGGAGGAATTGTTAGATTAACAGGAGTGTTGGATTTGTTGAACATTAAAAAAACATGTTTAAAAATGATTAATGATTAAACACGTAATAAAGATTTCATATGACACAAAATATTATAAAATGTATAAAATTATACAGAAAATTTCATAACATGCTATTGATTATTAAAAAGCCTAATTAAAAGTCTTATTGTTATTGTCGCGTCAAGGTCACCGAAATCCGCATGCAATGACTAATTTTCCATTAAACGCTTTCTCTCGCCTGCCTGAAAATGTTGCTCTAACGAAGAGCCGAATTGGAGCCGTGTCGGTTCACCGAAAGTTTATATCATGTGACTTGTAGAAATGTTACTTTTACATTATATTAGAGAATATTAAAATAAAATTCAGACACTTATTTTCGATTTGGCAAGCTTATGAATATATCTAATCCTAAATTTCTTAATTTTTTGTTTTGCTCTCAAATCGATTCAATCGACAAGCCATTAATATTTATTGAATGGTTTGCCTTATATATATATATATATATATATATATATATAATATAATATAATATAATATAATAAGAGCGACAGCGAACCATACACTTTTGATGACCGTTGGGCATCAAATGAACTTTGAACAAAGCCAATTTGATTTTGATCCATTATTTAGTTATATTTTAAGCATAAATGGTGCCAGTTGCGTAGTATTAATATTTGGAGCATAGAGATATAGCATTTTGTTCTCATTCTATTATTAATTATTTTAAAAAATGTAAATACGCTTAAAAACGCATTTCCATAGCTAGCTGAAACGTTCGGTAAAAGTGTAGAATAGTGTGCCCCTTGCTGCGCCAAGGATGCCAAGCCGCCAACAAAGATGGCGGACAAAATAAACAAACTGTTCCGCAGAACAGTTACGGTTGCCATTTCCCGCCTTTTTATTTAGAATGTTTAACAAATTATAATTATTTGTTTAGAAGGCACCGGGCAGTATATTTTAACTTTAAAAAAACATCCTAGGGCTTCGCTTTCATACGGAGCGGGAATGCAGTAGCTTCGCTAGCACATTGAACAGATGGACGGTGTGGAATAAGGAATAGTGCATAATAATATTACAAGAAAGAATAAATGATGTTATAGGAACGAATATTATACAGAATTTTTAATATTTAATGTACTTGCTTTATTTAATCTTTTCATAAACACTTAACACTTCATAACACTCAAAGCATTCTTTCCAAGCCTCATCAACTCATTAAAAAAAAATTCCAATCACTCTTCATCCATTCAATAGGTTCGAAATAGTGCCTAGCATCCCAACTTCCAAATATCCACTCCTGTACGATTGCAGACATAATTATATTTCGAGGGAACCAAACGTTGGAGCACCAAAAGAATTACGAGAACTGCGAATAATTTCATGGCAGACTTCTTTTAATACGAAAACGCAGACGATTTGCGAATTCGCATAGTGATAATTAAAATTGTGAAAACGAAATTTTTTTTTGTAAATATTAACACAAAAAAATGAAATAAATGTTATTTTAATTAATATTAATTTTATTCTAAACTTTCTTTGTATAATAAATTTTAAATTAAAATAATAAACAAAATTTAAATCATCTGAAATCGATATTTTAAATATTAAATTTAATATAAAACAGTTGTAGTACCTGAACAACTCAACTATCGTAAAAACTAGTAAACAAAACAGAATTAGGGTTACTGTAAGAAAGTTCCGTTGGGTTGCCATATTGGCGATAAACTCGGGGGCACACCGTGCTACACTTTAACCAAATGTTCTTTCCCCCCCACCTTACTATTGTGCAAATCTGTATATTGTTATTAAGTAATTTTTAAAAAGATTCAAAGACTCTTTTTTTTTTTTTTTCTAATTATGTACCTTTTTCGATTTAAAAAACAAAACAAAAACTAATCCCTTCGATTTGAAGCAGATTGCATAAATCTCTAGTTTTGGAGCTAAAAATTTAGTGTATATTCAATTCGATCCTGTCATATATAAAACTATAAATTCTACTTTATATTCTTATTCCTTAAATCCATGTTTTTCAAATTTTTTCGACTTTTAACGTTCAATCTCGATCTTTCCTCTTCGCCTCGTCCTCGCGTGCTGTATTAAACTCCAACTATGTTGAAAAATAATCAATAATTTGTCTTAGTGAAAGAAATAAGCAAAGCACATTTCAGTTCGTATACAAATTTTTTGTACTAATTTTATACTAACTAAGCATGTATAAAAATTTATTGTTCCTTATTCCATTTTCCATAATCATGGAATTAAATTGGACACAATCAACTTCATTTACTTTGCAATACTGATTTCGCCCGGTACTAACCTAATGATAATTTATCTATTTTTTTAACATTATTATTCTGATTTTTACAGTTACTTTTTCGTTTTTTATTTTTGCCTAAATGTTTTTAAATATTCCTTTGCTTTTACAGTAGAAAAAATTGAAAAAGTAGGAATAGCAGACATAACCTTCAATTCTTATTCATTCTTTCATTTTTTTTTAAATAATATAATTAAGATAAGAACCACGCAGGAATAACGTGCGTATTCATTTTTGAGACCTGTCGTAAACAGTCTGTTTCTGAGAAGAATTGCCTGCTGGTTTTCCGCTCCTGCAGCTGTTCTAGGCAAAATCTCTTTTATCTATCTTCTGCTTGTAGGGTTTTCGAAAATACTACTGCGGCATTTCATATCTCACAAGTTGCAGCTGATTCTTACGTCACCAATATTCCCTGTGAGTTACAGTCAAAAGTGATTACGAAATCGCAATCTTGACGAATATCATCAGGTCTATTTTGACGTTTCAATGCAAAAGATATCATGTGAATATTATTTGTTATGAATTCAATCACGGTCAAGGTGAATTTTCCCGTTTTAGATCATCTTGTGTATTACTTTTCTACTTTTTGATGTTCTAGCTTGTTCATTTTAAGTTTAGGAAAAGGTGATGACGATTTTTTTTATCTGTTATATTTTGAGAAGTTGTTTATATTTTCTTCAGGAAATATATTTATGAAATTGCCGATAAAATATCTTTCTTCAGTGGAAGAAATTATTGTTGCTATAAAGGGTTTCATAATAACGAAAATTATTTTTTATTGAGCGAAAATTATGCTCACATTTTGAAAAAAAAAAAAAAAATCCCATTCAATCTTTCTATTGAAAACTCTTTTAGAAAATAACGGCATGTTTATTGAAAATATCCGATAATTTCTTTTCCTTGTTCTTTTTTTTTAAATGAAGTTATGTTACTCTAGTTGTTCTTTTAATTTTCAAATTTCAATTTCCTCTCAGTCATAATAAAACTCTAGAGTAAAAGAAAATTATAGAGAACCAAGACTTCAAAAAAGATTGTCAAAGGTTATGGAATATAGAGGTAATGTCAGATGGAAATGCAATAATTTTTGCCGAGGAAAATCAATTTCGTTTCGATAGAGTATGCTAAGAAAGAAGTTCTATTTTCTGATCCGAGCATATTACTTGCAGAAGGGTGTGAAACAATATAATTTTTCTCAATCTTATTTGTTAGATATAAAAACAAATTTTACAGTTATTTAGTTTGTCCTCTTCCGTAATAGTTGAAACTCAGAGTTGTAGCGCTGTTTCTTTTTGATCTTTTGGCTAATAATTCTATTTTTATTCTGTATGTCGTTGAATTGATTAATATTGATTAAATTTTGAACTTAATTTTTTTTATTTCGCTTATGTTTACCTAAAAGCAGATCCCAGAAATACTCATTAAATAAGTTTTTTAAATATACTTTTATAGTTTGAAACATATTTTTTTGTGCTTGTCTTCTAATTGTATTTGAGATTTTTATGGCTTTTATTTTACCCATAAGAATTGACTGAAATAGGACATATTCCCTGATGAATGGGATAAGATAATGATTTTGACAGCGTATTCTGACATTTTTTTATCAAATTTCCGCCATCTTTTCGTTTTTATCAGTTTACATTGCATATGAACCCGCTTTGAGTTCTGGGCGTCAATTAATAACGAAACGGATTTCCTTCTCCATCGCGATATACCTGTAGTCATTTTTAAAAAAGTAGAAATAGAAATAGTAGCTCTTTTGGGGCGCTACGAAAAAATTAGAAATGTTCCGTAATATCTATGAAGTTTAGTTTTATGTCGCATGTATTACGGATTTGGATCTAAGGTCTTCATTATTAATAGGCTTGTATTTTCCTCAAATATTTCTTCGGCTAATCTGATTCGATAAATTCTGAATTTAGGTCGAATACTACAGATACCTTTTACTGTAGTTTGTCAGGATAAGATAGCAAAAATTACATGTTTTCTTTTAAATAGGATTATTTTATCAAGTAGATGAGCCAAATTGGAGGGCGTATGGTCAAATAATGGTATGATTGATGGATGCTGAAATTTACAAAATATTCCTATTTGTAGAAATATCAAAGATTTAGCAAACTTAAAAAGGTATATATATATATATATATAATATATATTGTTTCGTTGGCAAACGCCTGGATGCATCTTGCCTTTAAAATCACATCTGTAGTTTAGATTTTATTATGAAGTAAATGCATCTTTAAATTTTAATGTGCTTAGTCTATGAGTAACAGGAGGGGGGGGGGTGCTTTAGAGGATACAAGAGTAGAAGCATAAGATCATGACCCCCCAAACTTTTATATATTATTTATATTGGAGTCTGGAAGAAATGTTATTGAAAGATTAATAGCATTTGAGCAGTCAATCGGGATGTAT
Source organism: Argiope trifasciata (assembly GCA_026543055.1). Classification (NCBI taxonomy): domain Eukaryota; kingdom Metazoa; phylum Arthropoda; class Arachnida; order Araneae; family Araneidae; genus Argiope; species Argiope trifasciata. The sequence continues at coordinate 7,151,854 of JAPMOQ010023314.1, read as the reverse complement.
GTAATTGTTTGATTTAAAAAAATCTCTGGAGTTATTGGATAAATTAGTGCTTGTTTTATAATCCATTTTTTATGTCTAACATTTCCAATCTTCTTGATAAATCAAAAACCCTCGTAGATGAACTGTCATTTTGCCTCTGAGGATTCTTCTGTTTTGAACCCTAAGCCTAATGCATTCTATATAATCGAGTAAAGATGGTGTATCCATATAAAAGTATTGGATTTTCTATAGTTCCAAAGAAGTTGTAATTTATGCTTTATATAGTATGTACACTATACACCTCTATGTAGAGTATAGTAAACATATACACTATATACTCTATTCAGTATGTAGAGATTATTAAATGATCGAAGCTTAGGGTAAATTTATTTTTGACTT
>JAPMOQ010023314.1:7124275-7151466 GCA_026543055.1 Argiope trifasciata | reverse complement strand
AGAGATTATTAAATGATCGAAGCTTAGGGTAAATTTATTTTTGACTTGATAATCATAGAAGTATTAAGTAACAATTACGCTCGTAATCCACTTTGTTTCCTATGAATTTAAGTTATTGAAATTCTAAAATATCAGCTTTAACTTTGCAACTTACCAGCTTAATAAAGCCGTATGGCGTATAAAGAAATATGGCAGCTTAATCTCTGCCATATTCAAGGTCGATTTGATACTTTTTATTAATGCAAACTCCTTAAGAAAATTTTAGTGAATATTTTTTGCTTAGTTCAATGAATAAGCTTTGAACTTTAATGTGATATTTATTTTCAGCTCTGTTAAATTTTATCTATATGGAAATTTGAAGTGGATATTATGCTTAATCTTTCCCCAAATATTTTATTATTAGCTTTCCTTTCACTTAATTTGGATTTTCTCATTTTATTTTATTATAAATACGAACTATATCGGAAGCTTTTAAGTTAAAATACAGAATATTTTCAAATGTTTAATATCAAAAACTTAAATGTGGATTTTTAAAAATTTCTTGTATGAGCGAATGGCATGAGTTTTATTAATTACACGTATAACTGCGTTATCGAAGGAATTATTAATATTAGTTTAACTTATTCCGAGTTGAAAATCAAATATGATCCGAAATACAATTATTCAAGAATTGTGTATTGATTCTACGAAAATCAACTAAGATAATTGGAGATCAACTAATGAGCTGAGATCAAATTATTCAATTATTGTTTATTTATTCTTAAACAAATTTATTGTTTTAAAAATGATCACCATTTCAATAGTAATCGTTGAAGCATTTCTATATCAATATGATTAATTTCTTCCTAGCTTTTATTTTCGTAACCCACTGAGGTTTATTTACCAAACCACACCTCTTATCGTCACTCACGCATACATTTTTGAATGTAATATATCTATTACATAAATGGTTGTTTAATTGTTTGCAGAAAATTAATTTGAATATTATTATAATAATAATATTCAAATTATTTTTAACGAATATTTGATTGTGTGTGGATGTTATGATATATAATTAATCCATAAAAAATTTAGTATTTACCGTATCCTTGCTTATCTACAAAAACTGAATTTGTAATTTAATGCTATGTTGCATCAATGGTAAAGCATGAATAATGCACAACGAGATAAATAGTGTTATTGCTGCTCTTCATGTAGCAGCGAATCATTGCAATTGCATTTGCATTTGATTTCCGCTTTCTAGGTTTGTTACGAGCCGCCTTTAGTGACCTGTTGGTTATTAAGGCATTTTTGGTTTTGTTTAATTTCAATTAAATATTTAAGTATCTGTTTCATATTACATGTTGACTTTTCCGGCAATATACGTTGTTCCATTTTCTGGTTGCTTAATATAAGCTGCTTATATAATTAATAGAATATTGCTTTCTTAATAAAAAAAAACCGCACAGTTATTTAATGAATGAATGGAAGTAGTTTGAATTTCATAGTAAATAGTAATAATAAAACAATAAATCTATTGTTGAGATTATATGCAAAAGAAGTTGAAAGCATTTTTAAATTAAAAAAAAACTTGAGCAAAAATTAAATTGATATAATTGAAAAGACTATATTTTTTAAAATTTGAAATAGTGACTAATAGAGTTTTGTGTAGTAATATTTTCCGGAGTTATTCCGGCAAAATGCTAAAATTTCGCTTATTTTTTTTTGTTAATTAAATTTAAAAAAAATCTCCGATATGTATATTCTCGTCTTCCAAAAATTTATCGGTTCTAACTTTATTTCTAGGTTAAATGATTTATCCTGTAAAGCACAAACACACACACTCATATGTGCGCCTATTTGCACACACCTAAAATATTTAGGTTTAATTATATACTTTTTTCCTGAATATTTTTATAACAATCATTTAACCCTGTTGAGTCCACAAAGACATTTTTTTTTTTTTTTTTCAATTCGCAAATGGTGAGGAGAAAAAAAGTTCAAGATTACCAGTCTAGAAAATCGACCATCAACAAATAGACATCTGTCAGTTAACTTCTTTGTCAAGTTATTTACTTCAGGTGAAGGACTTGATGTGTTTACATGCTCTTGGAATGTTGTATGATGTTTGCCACTCGACACCAATAAAAGGAAACACTTTTTTTTTCCTTCGTTCTGCGAAGACTTGACATAAATGCGTCACCGTTTTTCAATTGCGGTGTAGTTCCACCTACTTTCATCCTTTTCCCACCTGAATGAGTGGAAATAATTTTTCCGAATATATATATGTATACCTGATGTGTTTTTATTCGAAACTGTGTTACTCAGATCATGGAGGCGGCGACGTTTTCAGTTTTCCTTCCGGATTTCATAATTGTTTTTGTTTCAATCAACCATATGACTTTCTTTGTTGTATTATTTAATGAAAAAGCTCCGACAAAAATTATAATTAAAAATACTCATTGCAAAGCTAAAATACGTCTATAATATAGAAATAATAGTATGAAAGAAATATTATATATATATGTGTGTGTGAAAAATAAATTGTCTATGTATGTATCAAATAATTTTTATTATAATTTGCATTTTATTTAATGATCCTCGACTATATTTTTTATATTATCTTATATTTGGAAAATTCAGTGGCAGAAAGTCAGAAATATTTATTATAATGATTTTAAAAAGACGCTCAGTTTTGTATTTTCATGATATCGTTATTTTTATTGTATTATTACTATTTTTTTCTACTTTAAATAAAACAAATATACTATTATAAATAATCTCTAATTATTCTGATCAAAAACTTAAAGGAGCAATTTACCCCATTGAAATTATTTTAGGTAATGTGTCCTTTAAAATGTCTTCAACTTGTTAATGTTTTAGAAAATTATTTTTCTGAGAATAATATTATAATTAATGCTCAATATTATTCTTCACATTGAAGCTGCAATTCGTCCCTAGATGTGCTGTAGTTGTTCAACTATATGAACGGTGATAACATTTAAAGATCTAAAATTTTTCTGTAGAAAAAGAGAGATATGCATTTCATTGACCTTCTAAGAAAAGCGCGTGGTTTGAAATAAAAACCCTTGATTAGCGAAGAGTAAAACCCTTGAAAGAAGCATTTTAATATATATTTTAAATATTTTCTTACTCAAAGTTAATGACTGATTAACATTCGATTGCCGTATGGGCGAAAAGACAAACTAGCCAGAATGTCTGTATATTCAAAATTATTTTTTAATGTCCAATAGCGTTGTATAAAATCTGTAATGGATGTATTTTAAAAACAATTTTATGTTCCGCTTCACGGAATCACGGAGTATACCAGCATGTCAAATCTGTTTTTCACGTTTTGAAGATGATTTCTCTTCGTGATTCTTATCTTCCGAGTTGTTTCTTACAGCCCTATAATCGGCGTCTGTTATCTTACATCATACTTATCCTATTTGTTGTTGCCTAAATTGCTCTAAATGGATATCGCTGCAGAAGAGTTTTATTTGTTTAACCGTAAAATGTGAAATTGTATGGTGATTCTTATTTTTTAATTTTATAAAAACATTGATTTACATAACCCTGTTTTCAGTTTATTAAAATGCATGTGATTTTAAGAAATAAATCCTGTGTTATTGCACTGTGCGGATTATCATATAAAAGAGACAGATGCCTTAGGCCATTAACGGCTTTGGGAAGCTTTGGAATTCTCTTTGTGATATTTCAATGCAATTTTATTTTGTGCTTTCATTAGATTTGCAAAGGGTAAGGAGGTACCCCCATCCACTATGGAGTATTTCGTGTACTCGAACTTATTCAAATGAAATTCAGGCTCTTATAAATTTCAGAATATTCTTCTTACTTTTTTTTCTTCTATGCTATGGTATTTACTATGGCAAACTTGTGTTAGAATTTAAAATTGTTTTTAAAAGTTTCGCATTTATCTGTCAATAAAATTCTGGAAATTCTTTCAAATTATTTTTTTTAAACTTACAAAACATTGAAATGTACTCTTTTAAAGGCAACTCATTATTAAATATTTCGTGCTTTCTTTGATTTGCAAGTGGTTGAAACGGTGCCCCACGTATAAATGTTTCGTGTAATTGAATATAATTAGATGGAATTCATGTCTCATAAATTTCAGGATATTATTCGTAGGATTTCTTCCTTTGATTTCAAATATACTATGGCAAACCTATGTTGAATATTGAAATTATTTTCAAAGGTTTCACCTTTATCTGCAATTTTAAATATCTTTCAATTTTATTTTTATTTACGAAATTTTGACTCTCTTGAAGGTGAATCATAGTTAAATACTTTGTAATTTCAGATTGAATTTTGTATTTGCTACTTTAAGAATTGTTTATGCAGAGGTTAAATTAAAATGAATATAAAATAATTTGGCCTTTGTGAAAGGAGATATGATTTCCTTAACTTCAATTGCCTAAGTGTCCCTATAAAATCTAAATTGGCTCTGGTTATATAGCGAGCTCACTCTTAATCACAGATTTCCAAAGTTTTCTTGTTAAAGAATGACTAAAATATTCTTTATAAGATCAAGTTAAATGTGTTTATCGTAAATTTTTAGATTAAAAAATGCCTGCGATAAGTTTTTCGGTTTGATCTCTGGTATTGATTGCAAAATTACAACTAGTTTTGCTATTGATTTGAATTTTTTTTAAATGCCAGATGAGATTGTTGGCTATTGAAAATTTAACTACATACTGTTGGGGTCTTAACATTAGATAAGAGAATGAAGTATAGCAACTATAGATCTCTTAAATTTTTTGATATCTCTTTAGATTTTGTGTTTTATTGAATTTTGCAATTTCAAGAATACTTTAATTGGCATCTTAAGTTATATTTGAAAGTTTTAATGTTTTATCTTCACATTATTGCTCCGAATTTGCCAAGTCATGTGCCGTCCTCGTCATCTGACCATGGTTCACAATTACAAGGTCTGTCCCCAAATAGCCTTGGTATTGCTTTACAACGGGGCATTAAGATATCTAAACTAAACATTCCTGGCAAAAATATATGTTTCGTCTAAAAGTCATTTTTAAAACCAAATAATTTATAGTTTTTTTTTTTTTTCACATTGTGAAAAAAAATTCTCATTTCAACATTGGGATAAAATGATTTATAAATTATTTGGCTTAAAATTTCATTTATAAGTAAAAAATATATTTGAAAACAGACTAATATAGGATGTCAATTTATTTGCGTTCTTTCAAAAATTGAGACATTATTTTACATTCAAATAATGTTTTATTGCCTAGAATAGACTTTTGCATTCAGTTAAGAAATTATAAACTAACCAACTAAAAATGAATCGTTTAAATTTTTCTGCTGCATTTTACAATATTACTGATTTTTAAATTTCCCTATCGAAAACTACTCGATGATGCAACTTTTTCTTGCTGGTCCTTGTGCAAACTCAACAATAAGAGAGAGAACACGCTTTATTCATCAAATTTATCACCTTGAGAATACTTTTACTTTTCAAGGTTAATGTAATATGACAGGAAGTATGTTCACTTGGAATTAATCGAAAAGACGTACGATTGACGTGCCCTCTTAAGCCTTATGTCATCTTAATTATGACATGAGTCGTGCAGAATCGGCAGCTCTGCAAAGTTTTTGTTGCATAATATTAGCTTTGTAAAGACTTGCATTACAATTTGTATGTGTGTATCTTTGCCATCTTTATTCTTCCGTTTCAATTTATATTTCCTTTTATCTAATTGATTCTTCTTATTTCAAATCGTGATTTCATTGTTTGCTTTGTTAGGAAGGGAAACTAGTAAATTATGTGTTAGTCAGTGGCGAATGGAAATTAATCGTTAATTAAATCATGGCTTTGTCAGATTTAATCCCATAATGGTGAATTCATGTTTTTCGGTTGCAGTTGTTTACATTTGTGTAAATAAAAATAAATTGAATGAAAATAACTTAACTTAAATAATAAACAATTTCTGAAAATATTTTAAAATTAGAATTTCTTTTTTGAGAGAACTTTCCAATTTTTCAGCTGGTAATTTATTAAATACTATACATCTTTGGCGACTAGCTGATTCGCCAATCCTTATGCATATTAAAATTTTAACAATTAAATATTTAATGTAACTTCTATCTTAATAGCTTCTTCATCAAAGTACTTTGAAATTTTGTTAATTATATAATTCACTCATAATATTAAAGGCCTTCAGTCGTAATGTAATATGTATCTCTCTATTTTTCTGTTAGCTCCCGTACAATTTGTTGTAAATTAAAGTGGAAATGATTAATCTGCAATTAATATACGAACATTTTTTTACACAAACGAAGCATTTTTTTCAAAATATGAGTACTGGAAACAGAGTCGCTGCATATTTAAACCTTATCTTCCTTAATTTATGCAATATCACAAAAAGTTTTCGACAAAATTTCTCAGATTCATCATGAACAGATCGATTAATTAACAATGTTAAGTTTTAAATACATCAAACACTAAGGAAATGAACGGAATCGTTTGAAATAATCGGTCGAAAACATGTCTAGTCTTCAAAACCAAATCCGTATCCGTTGAAAATAGAGTTGTTAACAGCCAGAACACAATGCGTATGCGTGAATTTTCAACGCCAGTTGTGGTAACGCAAATGCGTAAATCATTTACGCCAATTGGGGTAAAGCTACCCAAATTAGAAATTTTTAATTTCCATTATTGTTTCTTATTTTAATTCAAAAGTACTTCAGGAGGATTCTGAAAGATCGAGTAATTAGCAATATTTAATTTTAAATGCATCAGACTCTAAGAAAATAAACGAAATCGTTTGAAATAATCGATCTATAATATGTTAAGCTTAACCTCGTTAGCATGGGAAAAAACCAACAAATTGAGGCTTTATTCATTTGGCAGTGAGGAAATGAAAAGATTTTTTGGCGGGAAAGTTAATTTTTAATAATAAAGTTATGAATAAAAATAAAAAAGAGACCCATGAACTCATTCCCGATCTTCAAGGTATGCATGTGCCAAATTTGTTAGTTGTAAGTCGAACTGTCTGGCCTGTAGAGCGCTAACACACACACACACACACACACACACACACACACACACACACACACACACACACACACACACACACACACACACACCACACACACACACACACACACACACACACACACACACACACACACACACACACACACAATTTTATTATAAATATAGATTAATTTTAAAAAATTTTTTTGTGGATTTAAGCGTGTTTAGAAAACATAGGGAAACCTTCTTGACAATAAAATATAGACAAGAAGACTTCATTGGCTATTTCTGAGTTTTATACTTATCTTCAAATTTTCATTAGCTATTTTTTAGTTTGAATTTTATAGATGTTAACTATTTTGAAATTTTTCAAGAACACACAAATTCTGATATCAGTTATATCTTCACTATTCCAAAGGCTATGTTTATATCATGCGACCACACATGTTTCGAACGCTAGCAAAAAAGCAGTGTGATTCACGTTTTATTTACAATTATAATAATTTTATATATAAACATTATATTAGTTTCAACCGTATCGACAATATCTTGAAGTAGAATGCATGGTAATCATAGTATACCACAAAATGCGAGCACTTAGGAGCAAGATTTTTTACAGCTTATAACAATCGAAAAAAATAATTCTTTCAAAATTTTTCATTGTGAAAGTTACAGAAGCTTCAAAAAGTTTTTAACAATTACTCATAACTTTTTCTCCATCAGGAACTTAACAACAAACCATTTCCGGGATTAATTTCTTCAAATTTTCTCTTATCAATGAATTCTATCCGAAAGTCCATCTATGTAGAAACTGCGATAACTTATCGTATTTTGACTTTCAATTCTTTGACATCACAATCATCATTCCTATAAATAGCACCTTCTATTCTTTAAGCTTAAAACCAATTTCACTTCGGAAACCATTTCCGACCAGTGGCATTGGACCTTTGACACATACCTTCGGTCAAGATATGTATTTGTGCGCCTAATCCTCCATGCACTTCATTTCGTATGGATCTGATAAGGGAGTCCGGCCACTTTCGCCTTCCTTCACGTCTCGATTGTGCTCTGATGCAGCTCCCGATGACTTTGGTTGCGGGATTGACCGTTTGTCCGTGAAGTAACCATTGCTGCTTCCGTGGAGTCATGCTCCTGGAGACCCGACTTCGCTTTGTCGCCAATCCGTGACGGATTCACCACATTGGTTGGTGGCTGGTGTCACTGAAAAAACTTTTGTCCTCGTCCCACACAGTCAAGGTCAGACACAAAAGGATCGCCGAATTTATCCACGCCAATTTGCATTTCTCTTAATTACCTTTATTAATCCCCCATTTGTTCTGTTTAGATTTCAGCTAAGGATGCAATCTTTCAGCTGAGTTCATTTGACCAATTATTGGTATTTTTTTGTTTCCTCGTCTAAATTTGATTGGGTTAGGCCAGGTATTGATAGACTTTTCGAGTGTACTGGCTGCTTCTACTTTTTTTAAGTGGGAAGTCCACCCAGTGGCGTAGGTGTGGTGAAATATAAAAAAAGATATACAATATTTATTATAACTTAATAATAAATACAAAATACGTACTTACCTACATAACTATTAACATAATAATAATAACAAGATATAAACTTAATAATAATAGCCAAAAATATAATAATATCAAGCGATGCATTTAATTTCAAATAATTCAAAATATTAGGTTGTCCGGAAAGTAATTTCGTTTTTTCCTGACAAAGGATTTAATTGCATTTTTCGCACCCAATTTCATACTTAAACCGCAAAATCATTTTATGTTTTAAGAGCTGATATAGCAAGGCTTGAGTGTGAAAAAGTGCAGCTGATTCTTCGCAGTAGTTTTTGGATGGTGCCCTTTTAAATATGGAGAGCAATAAACAGCATTTTCGTCATTTTTTTCTTTTTTGCTATAAAAGGTAAAAATGCTGTTCAAGCCAGAAATAAATTAGCCAATATGTGTTAACAGTACATCAGTACCAGAACTGATTTGCAAAATTTTTCCTTCAAATGAGGAGGCCAAAAACCACCTCGATCAGTTTTTTTTTTACAGCAAAGACCAAAACTTTTATGAGCGTGTAATCATGTTACTACCAGAAATATGGCAAAAGGTATTAGACCAGAATGGCAATTTTATAATTTAATAAATAATTTATTCATTAAACGAAAATTTCTTTTCATTTTGACAAAAAAATACGAAATGACTTTCCGAACAACCCAATACATTACAAAATAAGTCCTTTTCATCTAAAGTTAGCTATCATAGCTATAGTTAGTAGAAGACCAAGTCTGCATATTGTCCGCTAATCTTGAATATCTCGGGATATAATTACTCGCTGCTAATCTTGCCTGGATTCTAAGTGGTCATCTGTGAGACGACGATGTGTTGGCTTGATTATATTCATCGTTGAAAATGCCGATTCACACAGGTAGTTAAAGCCCAAAACGTGTTAAATTATATACAACTTTTTTTAAAAAATTAGGATACTTTACTTCACCCTTTATATTCCAATTAAATTATGCCACTTTGAAAGAGGAAAATTTCGTTTTCATCAAGAAATACAGATAATATATAATTTAAAATATATGAGCATACTTTTAGCATCTGAGGTCTTAAGAAAGGGGTCAACTCAAAATTTCTTGGTGTTCGTCGCTCACCCCTGTGCTCATTAACTTAATGCTCACCCCTGTGTTAGGCAGCATTCAAGTGAATTTCTCAGTCAGTTTTTTAGCTAAAAGACTTTGTTGCATTCTGGTGGCTCTCTGGAATTTGAGATCAGAAGATGACAATTTTAAGATCTGACTCCGAACTGTATACTCACGGTATATGCGAATAACAGTTTCAGGTTTAATTTTAGTAGGTGAAGGAAGATGCAGTGAATGATCCTAGTTCCACAGAGACATATTATTACTGTGATTTATGTAACTTCGTGAAGCTAAATATAATGAAAAGGGGATAAAAATTAATACTTTGGCATTATAGTAAATTTCATGCTTACTGTGCCTTGCATCAAAACCAAAATGCTTTACTTCGGTGTCCTATCTACTTTTAAAGAATTGGAGCGCATGGTGGGTATTTCCCTGTCATTTCGCCACAGTTTAAAATTATACCATTTTGTTTTTATGTAGCTTCCTTGCGGAACAGTATTTTAACAATCATTTTGTTAGATCAATCTAATAGATCATCTTTTTATTCATTTATTTAATATGTTGCGTGAGATTATATAGTTGATATTATTGTTTTAATTGGTTCTAGATATAAATTTGCTTTTCTGGGAGATTCAAAAACTCACGAAAAAGATGCCTTTTATTTTTGATTTAAGTTGTAGATGTTCCTTATTCTTTTCAACTTAGAGAAAATTTTAAGAAAACTTAGCAGTTTGACCATACATAAATTAAATAAGCAGTTTTTTTTGAAAAATTTGATTAGAAAATTGAAATAATTCAACTTTGCCATCAGTAATTGCGCGGTATTTTCCCCCAGCCCTCTCCTTCTCTGTAAACAAGATTTTTCTAATTTTTCTTCATGAAGGATAAAATGTTCGCTCCGGTGTAAAATAGGTAGGTAATAGTAGAGTTATAGCGTGAAATTCTTTGTTGAGTAGTTCTCGCTCTTAATTTATATAAAAGAGAGATTATATTAATTCATTATCTTGTGCCGTTCATATTATATTGTTCCAAGGAATTTCTTTTAAATATTGGCTTACACTAAAAAGAATATGTAAATAGCCTACTTCTTGCATACAGCCGACCACCCCGACACCACTGAACGTAGCAGTATCGACAGGATTTGTTGTGATCGACTGCTTGTTAAATAGCCTACTTTCTCTAAACTAATAAAATCAAAGTTTAATTCGATACGTATTTTCTATTTAAAAATCGTTTTTTCAGTGTTGAAAATTAAAATGAAAATAATGAGCCAATTAATTATAATAAGAAAGTATTTTATTAAAATTAGTTATCTAAAAGTACCAAATTAATCTTTAAAACCAAGTTGAATTTAAAATTGTCTTAGAAATGCCAAAACAATTGAGATTATTTCAGACTTTTCATTACTTTCTGTGTAGACCACGGTTGCCGTCTGGTAGTAAGGCCTCGGAACCAGAGGATTTCAGGTTCGAGACCCGATTCCAGCAAAGAACCGTCATATAAGCGGACCTGATTCGCATTTTAAATCGTTGGGGCTAAATGTCCTCTGTGTGCGGAAGTTTGGAGAAAGGATGTCCGCTTATATAACGCGATTCCAAATTATGAGGTCCGTCCCGAAATAACCTTTGTGTTAATTTAAAATGGGACGTTAATTTAACTGAATTGAACTCATGACCCCTGTACTTTACCATGCTACCCAACTTTTAAAAATGTAGTTTAAATGTCTATTTTTTAAGTATAACAAAAAAAAAAAGTATTTCTAACGTAATGATTTTTTAATGATTATAATACATTTTTTTTCACCCAAAATTGTTTATGATGTTAAAAAAAATAATCTTACGTACATTGTAAGTTTTAACAAAGACACTAAATAATGAAACAATATTATAAGCAAATGATTTTAGTGTAAATAAATATAAATGGTATAAATAATAATCAAGTTGATTCTGAAAAACGAAGAAACGGTAAGTTGTAATAGGATTTTATTTTTTTTAAACAGAAATGAATAATTAGGCCGCTTTATATTTTATTTTTTAAATGCAGTACTTCCGTTAACTTGATTAAAGAAAAGAACTCAATTAGCTCATTAAAAAAGTTTTTAATAAGCTAACTGAGGAGCCGTCCAATGTTAAAGAGCATAAGCAACCATAAAAATTTCTTTTGCATTTTGCAATTCTATGCATTTTGGATATTCTTCCTGGTTATCTCAAAAGTTTTCTCAATTTTTTCCCCTTCGTTCCCCCCCTACTTTTCTGTACCTATCAACCTGTCGACTTTCCCTCGAGGCGATGATATTCCGTGATGAATGCTTTTGTTGTGATCAAAGAACACACACTACTTGCAACCATCTTCAACCAGTCAGTCGTGATTTATTGCTTTACATAATGTCCGTCTTGTGAAGAGCATTTAAGAAAAGTGCATAGTTCTTACCAAACCGTTTCGTGGTGTCTTTCAAATTCATTCTTGAAAGCTGTTAATTTTCAAGTTTTCAAAACTCTTTAAATATTTCACCAACCGCTCACTCTCTTTATTTTATTTATTTTTATATATATTTTTTGTAAAATTCCAACCTTCACTTCAAGGCTGAATTATGATGGTTTGTTGCTTTGGTATGAAAGATGTGAACTTGAAATTCTCTTTCTCTCAGATCCTTTTTAGAAAAGAACTCTTATTACTTTTTTTTTTGTACCGTTGCGCATAGTATTTTTCAGTTGTGCTTGAATTTTTGAAAAGATGTCAGAATTACTTCTTGCTATTTTTAAGTTGAAATGGAATTAATGGAGCATTTAACTTCCCGTCTCATTCAAGCCTGTTTCAAAACTTTGGAAATTGTTCGAAAGCTTTTATGCTAACAACTGCTTTTCGCATTTATTGTTGATCATTTTTTGGAATTCTGGTCTTTACATTGAAGCATCATATTATCAATTTTGAATTATTTTTTTCAAAAAGCTGAATTTGAAAGCCATTGTGAAATCTTAAGGCTAAAGTGATTTTTTTGACTGAATGATTTGCTTAAAATGAGGTTCTCGGCTGAATTATTGAAGTGTAATGAACGTTATATAATATGTTACGAATATATAGTAATAAACTCATTATATTTTGTATTTTCATTTTATTATATACTATTTACTTATTTAAAGGGGATCTGCTGGTGTCTACCAAGTTAATCATATGAATTAACGCACGAGTTTCATTTATTTAGTTTTCCAGATTCACCAAAAAATTTTTCATTTTCATCTTTTTACAAATTACAAATCTTTCTTTCAAGTTTATTTTAAACGGCTTTTAAAACATTTGTATCGTTGATGGCATTACTAATTTCTTATCCTATTTTTATCGATTATTACCTGGTTTAATCAGCCTTTGCAAAAGGGGGGGGGGAGTGTTTTAAATGTATTTGGGAAAAAATCAATTAGGCTATGTAACAATGTTCTATGTAACGCTGTAACAATTAGGCTATTAATCTGTACTTTTAAATAAATTGCGATCGTTAAATTTTTCTAATTCCAAATAAATCACTATACGGTTCGATTTTAACACCTTAATGTAAAAGAAGGTTAAAAAATACTCTTGCATTGTTTTTATCCATCCTTTTTATACGCTTCCCAAATTTTATCTTTACTGAAGAAAGTGTATTTTCTCAAACAGGTTTCTTTAAGACGCTTGAACCTAAGTAGTTCAATTAATTACAACTTTATACAGTAATTAATTCAGTTATAAACATTTATTGTTTGTATGAGGGATTTTTTCAAAATCTACTTTTAAAGTTGAATTTAGAATTTGATATTTTCTTATCATATTACTGTCAGTATATTACTATAAAACACTTTATATATGATATCTTTATTCGAAAAATTCGATTTTTTCCTTCTCATATTATTATTATTTGCCCCCGAGACTTGACTCGTCATTATTCAATACGATGCATCGTCTTAACGTTTAATCTATTTATTTTTCAATTTTGATTGTTAAAAATCATAATTAAATTTCTTGAAAAAATATTTATTTTTCGGAACAATCAAAAAGCCTTTGTATTAGGTTATTAGTTTTGCATTGAATTACTTTTGCGTGTGCAAGGATATAATATCGAATTCCATTTGAAATGTAATATTATTAATTCATATTGTACAGCCAAATTAGTTTTAGTTTCTGCATAAAACTTTTCATTTGTTTTTATGAAGGAAAAAAAATCTAGCTCATTGCTTAAAATAATGTTTAGATTATAGATGTTTTAGTGTTCTGCGTGGCATTTTAGTGCATTTTTGCAAGCGATAACCTTTTTCACCTTATCTTCATTTCGAATTCAACTTTTGATGCATTTTAAAAAAAGAAATCGCCTGTTGTCTCACTGATGTTAGAAGGCAAAGAAATCTGAGGAATTCTGATAAATTAGATAAGAGCTTAGAGCGAAATGCCTGTTCTGGCAAACGGCCTTTCTAACAGCTTTTCTGGTCAACCCTTTTTTCTCCTCTTGTGTTTAATCGCAATTTCAGAACTGTAAATCAGGTAGAAATGCACAATGAGGTCGCTCTGTTGGATATCCTTGTATTTATTGCCTGCCACTTCATTTTCCACGCTGTAGAAAGTGGATTTTCTTTTTTGTGTAGCGTAGACGACTCGGATTTTTTTTTCTTTTTTAACAAAATTAATTTTTTTAAGTGTACATTCGCTCTTGAAACCTGATATATTTTTTAAAAACATATCTTTTATTAATAATTGAGCCACAAACACTGCCTGCGTCTCAATTATGCTTCAAACTATCGTACTGTTAATCACTGAACTGTTTTTGACGAGTATACTCGTCATAGAAAAAGTGCAACATTTTTCGTCTCGAGTTTATTCAAGAACAATTATTATAATTAATTATGATATTTATAACAGATTTATTTAATATGCGTACGTTTATGATAATTTAGATGCTTATTTTCCGAAGAGATCGGAACAGTTAATTAATTAAATTTATAAACTAAAATCATTTAAAGATGAAAGATTTCAGTACAAAATATTTCGGGCGCTCTATAACCTCTTTGGAGAAAACAGCATTTTCCACTAACAGAATTATGAAGAAAAACGAACTCTCAAAAGGCTATTAGTGTATGGTATGCCGAGGCAAGGGTAATACAAATTTTGTGAAGAATGGATGTAAAAAAAGTGATCAAAAATAAACTATTATCACTTAGTCTAGTACAGGTGGATATATAAGTTAGTAACATTACATTTGTACTTAGACTTTTAAAGAAATATTTATTTATTTCAAAAGTGCAGTCGCCGTAATTTTGATATTTCTAGTTAACCGAGTGCTAGTTAAGTGAGTTTTAATTCAACTTCTTTTGGCATTTTTTAAGCTGTTTTACCGTGATATTAAATTTTAAAGCACGTTTGCCCCATAATTCTCGTTTTCATTAAATCTTATGCATTCTCACTATAATTAAACCATGAAGATTCTGTAGATGAAACTTTCAAAACATTCCACATCACATGGACCTAATGAACAATTTCTACCCTGCAGCAGTCGCAATTGACCTCTATTTCTTAAAAAACGAGTCGTTTTGCGCAGGTCGTCGCTCTGAACGTGTGTATGCTCCCCTCCTTTTTGAAATCGATTCGAGGTCCACAAATCCACTCAGTCAGATGTAATGGTTTTTGCAGTCGGCATTTGTCCAACTCCTAGTATTTTATTGGGAAATCCATGTTTTGACTGTTGTTACTTTTTTTTGAGGAGCAGGTTTCATTTTGGGAGCATTTTTGGGACAAGTATCATTAGTTCGTCTGTCATTTTACCTTCTTTTCAATCGTTTTCGTTATTATTATTATTTTTTTCTTTTGTGGTTTTGGATGGAATTTTGATTATCATAAGAAAAATTCTACTATTTGTTTTCATTTAGATCATTTTTTGTGACCTCAGAATTATAGAAAAAGCTGACTTAAAGAAACGAACAAACTTAATGTCATTTAGAAATTGAGCATTATTTTTATGTTTTGGGTTATATAATACTTAGAAATACAAATATTAGTCTGAGAAAAAGAAGCATTTTATTAACTCTCTGTCCAGCGCATTCGAACTAATAGGCACGCTTGTTATATTTTATTGTAATAGCTTCAAATTTTGCGGCAATCTAAAGAAAATTTTACCTTATGTAGCAAACAGATGATTTGTTTAAAACAACTGTCACTATTTATCAGCCGACTTTCTATTATATAATTTAAAATATGCCACTTTTGTTATTTATCATGCAGTGAAGAGAAAGGAATGTACAGTATGGAACAGTCCCTTTTCGCACACAGTGCTCAGACATGGATAGTCTATCCATTGAATTGATTTCGAAAAACTATATTACATATTTATAATTTTGTTGTGAAGATCTTTACTCATCTAACTAGTTGAATTTTGAGTTTATATTTCTACATAATTCTGGTATTATGCTTTTGGAAAAAATCTATTATCTGGTTTTTGATCAATGTCAAACAAAAGAGTCGTATTTCTTAACTTACAATAATTTCTTTCGTTTTGTATCTAGTACAGTATAAAAAAATCAGTGTTGCCTGTTTTTTAAAAATCTCTTTTGCATTCAAACAGTGTTTGGAATAAACAATCTGGTATCTTCTCATTGTGTTTACTAATAAGCTATATAAAAAAATTTAAAAAACTTGAGGTGGTACATTTTTTGTATTATTTTCAGTATTAAGACATGCCATCTTCTAAAAGAAGTGTTTTAGGGATGTACAATTTATTGTGCATTAATCAAATGATGAGCGAATAACTACAGAAATTTCAAACTGTTACTCAATCCTCTAAATATACAGATTTCCATATTGAGCGTCATGTTGCAAAACATTTATTTTACGATTTAATAGCTAAAGATTGAATTTAGTTGCAATTAAAGCGTAAATATCTTGATGTTTGTTAAAAAATTCTTTTATGAAAATAGTCTTGTAATTATTTCGTTCAATCATCTTGACTTGTAACAACTTGGCTTGTCAACTTGTAATGATTCGGTCAGATTATAGATACATATGAAATCAATAAAAAAGGGTAGGCATTAAATCTATCGCGATCGACCGTGGATCACCAAGGTCTTTACCAAGACCTAAGATTCGCATACTAAAAGTAACAGATTTATGGAATACCGAAGGCTATTATTATGTTTGTATCTTGCTATTATATTTGCAATTATCTAGGCAAATACCCATTCCGTATTTATTATTAATTGAGTATAAAAATTGTAGACCTTCTTAGTTCACTATGCTTATGCCACTGAGTGGTTCGCAATACTTTAAAAAAATTAGAAGTAGCCCATACACTGGAAAAGTCTTCCCACCCCTACTGTACATAAAAAGAGTTAGAACTTTGTGTTTGTTTTATAACAGATTTTATAATATATGGATTGATGATGATATGACGGCAGAGATTGATATTTTTTATGAATTGTTAATCACTTTGTGTCATTAAATATCACTTTCAGGTAAAAATTTTGATAATTATAGACTAAGTAAACAAAAATTAATCATTTCGTATCTATGACGTGCGTGTGAAAGAGCGCTAAAATTTGGATATCTCTGCTGCTAAGAAGTTCAAAGCCATAGCTACATACAGTATTGAAAGGTCTACCCAACGAAATGGTATTTTCGGGTGAATCCTCCGTGTCTATTTGCTACTTAACTTGAGGAAATGGATAAAAATTGCAATTTGCCGAGGGAAGCAATAAAAAAGGATGTACTTATTAACCGGTCAATGCAAGCATTATTCTGTCTCTTCCCTAACGAAGCCGACCATTTTTATGCATGGATACCTGGACACGTTCATTTATCACAAGTTTCCGGAAGTCGCTGTATGGGAACGTTTTTGATACTAGTTTTCTATATCCAGGTGATCCATGAATTCGATCATGATAATGAACTGTCACGTTAAACCATCAGATCGCGCTTGCTTACTTCAATAAGGTCAAAAGAAGCTTCTTCGGTGGAATAAGGTGTGGTGCTATTAATTAAAGTGAGATTAATCCATCGATGCTTTGTGTTGAGGTTTGGCGGATCCTGTTTTGTTTCGTTTATTTTTGGGTTTGATAGATGATCTAATGTTTTTGTTTGTTTATTGCTTTGCATCAGATGATGATCTGTGTATTCGGAAGCAAAATTTGTTTATTCCGAGGTTATTATTTTATTTTAAAATGTTTTTGGTGACGTTGTGAGGTGAAATAAGTTCATGGCATGTGTTCTCTGGAGAAATTGATTTTCCTTTTGATTGCTTGCCGCGTTTGAAATTTCCCCCTTTGGTTTGACCACCCCCGCCTCTTTTCTACTTTGAAAATTTTTATTTATTAATTTTATGATTGGTTTCATCCTTTTTAATATAAAAATAAAATCTTTTAATACTTCTCTCTTTGTGTAAGAAAAATTGAGTTTAAAGCATTTCATATAATTTTGAATCTTTTCTATTATCGATTTATTTTTAGAAAAATAAATTTTATACTATTTATGCTATTGTTCAGATTATGTATTAATATTGATTAAGTTCTTTGCAATAAAAAGTCAATGTTATAAAAATGTTATAATTATAATCTGTTAATAATTTGTTATTATAATCAAATCAGTTACAATTTGTTATAATCAAAAAATTATAAAAGAAGCTCTGATTTAAAAAATTAAATAGGAATGCCTATCGGTTATGATATTCACTCAAAAGTATTTAAACAAATGAAAAAAAAATATTGTTAGTGTAATAGTATCCGACATAAATACGTGCGGGAGGTTAAAATAAAATAATTCTTTATGAAACTATATTAAGTATTGAAATTAGTAATTTTTCACATTAGGAATTCCATTTGCAAACAATGTCTACTTTCAGAACGATGAAACAAGAATTAATGTCTTGCCTTCACATTCCGTGTTTAATGTTTTCTCATTTACAGCGCTTTTTCTTCTAATCTTCAGATGAAGTTTAAGTGTTATATAATGCATTTTATTTTGTGATTTATGTTTCCTCTCGTTTTATAGTTCTGATTTTTTGAAATGTATGAATAAAGATTAATGTTATATTAAAAATATTTAAAAAAGCATATAGAATTTTGCATTAAGCTATTCAACATAATAATAATAATATGCTGACGTTAATTCAGCATAACGCTTAAATTACATAGGTTGTAATCTATCATTACATGAGCCACATTGGTTGTAATCGTGCATATTAAGTTTTATATGCTGCATTAATCTTATAATAATTTTTATCAAAGTTGAGTTTGATTTGATTTCTTGTTGTATATGACTTTCCATGCTATCACTATCATTATAAATTGAAATTTCTTTTATTGTTTTATGGGTGTACTTATAATGAGCTGTCATTGTAAAATATTCCTATGATATTCTTTTTCAGATATGGAAAGAGTGACTGAAAATGCACTTATAAATTTTTAAACTGTGAACAAATAATTCAGTTTTTGAAAATGGCTTTCAATTTCTTCAACATTCTAAAAAATGTTCCAGAAATATTAAAATCTCTTGAAACTAATTAAATTTCGTTTGATAGACATTTGGATATGTACACTCTTAACAAAGTCAGCGCTTTAGTAGTTTAAATGATCTAAATGAGAATACTTAAAAAAAATGATTTAAATAACAACACCTTCCGACTTCATTTTCCTACATATAACTTAAGATATTAAAACGATAGCAGGAGTGATCTCTCCACAACTTTCTAGCACACTACTAAATAAAGGGGTTTTCTTTCTTATCCCGCATAAAATGCCTTTGAATGGCATTGGCGAAAGTTAGTTACAAAATTTAGAATTTTAACTTGAATCTAATATTTTTACTGATTCTGACGTGCCAATATGTATTTTGGCCACTTTTCTTCCGAATGATTTTAATCAAAATTTAACATGAAGCTATAGTTGTAGTCACAAGATCACAATAATTTCAATCCTTGTATTTGCGAGTTGTTACGCATGCAAAAGTACGAATGTGCAGACGTTGGAGACCGACAGATTTATTTCAAAATACGATAATCAAAGCTTTTTTCGTTTTTTAATAAATGAAATCACTTGTACTCATGGTCAATTCGATTTCATCTTACTTGATTTCGCACAAATTTGATAGAAATCTAGATTTAATCTGAAATTCTTCTACTAAATTTCATCATTCTTGGCTCAAAGCGTTTTTGATTTATCATGCTCGCAGATGTACAGACATAATACCAAAAAATATTTTTCGATCTCGGAGAGGTTTGAAACAAGGAGATTCATTATAGTATCGAGTTCGAATTTTCGACGATTACAATATTTTCTCTATTCTTTGTATAAGAGAAAGTAAAATTTTTATATAATTGATGATAGTCTGCGTATAGTTAATATTTCGAATCCTTGGGAGAAAAATTGTGGTACTGGATTAAATTACTTAAATTAATAAAGTGTCCTATTACACTGATGGTAAGAACAAAAACAAAATGTAAAAAAAACCTTCAGTAGAGCAACAGCAGCAATTACTATTAACATTTCACTACTGTGGCGTTTACACTTATCTCGAGATTATTTATTCTAGTAGTTTCATGAAGATTAAAGATTGTAAATTTATAAAATAAAATAAAACAATTTACCGAAATGTCTATTTTTAAAAGCATAAAAATAAAATATGTCTGAAGAAAGCGTTTGAATTTCCGTATTTTCTAGTTAAATGTACATAATACGCCAAATTAATCCTTTAGGATTATCTTTACGGTATGTCAAACCTGAAAGGGCAAATCTGAGATATTACGTGCAACTTGCAATTATTTTCGGTTTCTGTCTATCGAATAAAAACCTTAATGACTTTATGGGTATTTTTTATATACCTGATCAGAAGCCGCATGTCTGTACGAACCTTAAGTACCTGTTGTTCATACGGCCCAGACAATTGGTAGCTTGGCATTTATCGCCCAGCAGGTGTTCTGTTTTGTCGGGAAGTTTAATTTTCGTAACGTAGAGCTAATCATAGCAACGAGTGAAACTGGTTTCCGCCTCTGAATCCGCTGGAGAGATTTCTCGTTTTCTTCGCTTCTGGCTTGAATCGATCCGAGTCCACTAGATGTGTGGGACATCGGCGAGTGTATGAACTCTTGGCCGCACTTCACGTTTCCCCTGGACTTGTTCTCTTCCTTTCTGGTCTACCCCCTTGACCTCGAGAAATCGCCTAACTTCATCCCCTTTCCATCATGCTCTTTCTGGAAGCTCCTGACCTGGTCGGTCGATGAGTTGACGATTGAGAAATCGACTTGCCATTTTAACATTTTTGCAGATTCTTTTTCTTTTCTCTTTTCATTCAGAATATTTAGTTTATACTGTCAGTTCTTTTGGATGTGATTGGACTATTCAGTTCTTTGGATAGGACTGAACTGAGAATCAGGCGGTATTAGAGATGAATAGTTGTGCAAATTGAATTACTTTTTTTAGGGAATTAAAATTTAAGAGAATGAGAAGGGAAGAAAATTTTAGCATAAACATTGTTTAGGATTGGCATTTTTATTTCCCTCGTCAAAATATTAAACAACGTTAAACCCCTGTCTCCTATTTCTACAATATTTTAAATTCTTTATTACAATGTGATAAATTTGAAATTTTTTTTTCCATAAATTTCTTGTTTTATTTAGCTACAATATTTTAAATTATTAAATTTATTTTAATTATTCAATAATTACAATGCAATAAATTGATTTCATAAATTTCATCTTTCTTGTTTCATTTAGTTACAATATTTTAAATTTTTTATTACAATGCGATAAATTTGTAATTTTATTTCATAAATTTTATCTTGTTTCATTGAGCTACAATATTTTAAATATTTTTTTAAAATACGATAAATTTAATTTTATTTCATAAATTTCATCCTTCTTGTTCCACTTAGCTACAGTATTTTGAATTCTTTATTACAATGCTATAAATTTGATATTTTGTTTCATAATTAATCATAAAATGTATTAAATCCTTATGTTTACATTTGTGTGATGATGTAATTATTATTATTTATAATAATATTGATATGTAATATGATAACTTAGAACATGATTATATATATATTTACATATATAATAAAACAAAAATAATCTAATTAACAAAATATAATGCCATTTTTTAATTCGATTTTTTTTCTCGTGTGAGGACACATGATTTTGAGAATGATGAAGTCGATATTGTGATGACTTAAGCTTCTTATGAGTACAAAAAAAGAAGGGGAAAAAAACTTAAATTCAAACAAATACGGGACGTTTTCATACATCAAATGTGCCAAAGGGTCGAAAATTCCAAGCTTTTAAATTTATATTCGGAATTAAAATCTTATAATTTTAATTCTTATTATTAAAAAAAAATACTTTTCAGAAAGCTTTTAGCCAGAAAATATATCCTCTTTTTACAAAATAATTTGGTTGATTCAATTAATCAATGTATTTCGTACCACCAACTGTGATTTAAAAATCCAATTCTCGATAATCAAAATGTAATTGCAAAATAAAAATGTCGACAACTTAAAATATGCCATAGCGGATTTAATTATATATATATATATATAATATAATGTAATTTTTTCTTAACTTAAGGAGTATTATATTTCCGAAATAAAAAAAAAATAATGAATTGTCAAATTAACGAGTTCCTTTCGTAATAACGAGAATTTTCCCATTGTTGAATTTTGCATTATCTTTATCATTATATATACCAATTTTAAATGGCTCCGAGCGGACACACCGTCAGCTTTAAAAACTGAAAATTATTTGCATTGTCTCCGTAGCGGAGCCCTCGAGTTCGAAGACCAATTTTAAATGGCTCCGCTCCGGATCCCTCGTGTGCAAAGGGTTAAATATCATATTGTATGTTTTTTTGTTTTTTTTTTAATTGGCATTTTGCTAAAAAAAATTTCATGAAACTTTTCATATTTTTTTTTTTTTTTTACAATTTATTTCAAATTAAACTAGCGTAATGTCCCTGGACTTCAAAATTTTATATCCTGTATCCTTAGCAATGCTGTAGAATTGCACTCTTTCAAGCTCAAAATTTCCTTAATAATGTGATTAATGCAATTTTTCTCTTAGTGTGAAATTAGTATATGCGAGATGTGTTTCAGAAATCTCACGATTATCTATCTCGTGGATTATTTTTTAAAATTAATGTATTGTAAAATATTATGTAACTAAGAATTTTAAACTAGTTCATTTCATGCTAATTCTAGTCAAATTAGTCTGCAACTGAATAATTGTTAATAAAACAATGAATCGTTATTTTAACATTGAGTCCTGAACTATTTTAATTAATTGACGATTTTACGATAGTCTGAATATTTTCAGTGAATTTTTTTGAAGAGCCGAGGAAAAGAAAATCTTTAATTATATAATTTTCTGTCTTTCCGATTGCGAATAAAAAAGAAAGCAGTTGAGGAATTCTTGTTAGTTGTTATATATGTGTATATACGTATTTTCAGTTTTATTCATAAAAACTGTAATACATTTTTTCTGAGACAACTACAAATTCCGATAAATTATCATTTTTTTTCCATTTCTTGCAAAATGTATTCGTAAAATAAATAACTATTTCATGATAATAAAAAAACATTGTATTAAGTTAATTAAAAAGAGATGAACCATATAAAGTAAAGTTGCACTAAATATCAGAAATTCTTTTATATGTGCTGCGATTAAAATTTAATTAAATTATGTGAAACAGATTTTTTTAGAAGCGTGCTTTCTTAATAGTTGAAAAATCTAATGGTTAATGTTATTGCAATTTAATCGAATTTTAATTATTTTACAAATCTTGGTATATAGGTGTTAATTTTTGTGTTAATGACTTTAAAAAAAACCCACAAGTAACATGAAGCTTTGAAGTATCGCTTCATGGAATTAAAATTTAACACGCACTCCTAAAAACGCTGATTGGAAATTTTATAATAAAATCGAATCGTCTCTTTTCCAGTTAAATATTTTGTTTGAGTATCGAATAAAGGCAACTTTTTAAATACAGTTTTGTAACAACTTAAAAAACAAAAATCTTTGAAAAGTAGTCAGTGTATGCTTATATTGCATATTAATGTTGGTGAATGCCTTTAGCTAACTTTCAATTACTGATCGTGAGTTTTTTTTCGCAATTTTCTTTTCTTTTTTATCTCACGCATCTGGTTATTTTGCTGTAAAGAAATAGGTTTTATGGCTGTTATACGAATCGATTTGTAAATGCCTTGCATACTAACTTTTGACCAAAGGGAGGTTCGTTCATCATTAGAGCTCTTGCTTTATTAATATCTTTTCGCCTCAGGCAACTTTCGTAATTTTCCTTATCCCGTGTTTTACAATGTGATTTGTGCTCATAATGTATCGTAAACTCTCATTTAATTTGTCTATGATTTTTTTATGACGGAAATATTTTTTTTTGTGGTACATACGATCGATCTATTTTTATCATTCTGCCTAAAATATACATGAAAGAATGCAATAACATTTCGTCTGTTTTTAGATGTGTTTATTAATTGTAAAAGTATCACATCTGTGTCTTAATGTTTGTTTTTCAAAAATAGGTTTTGAATAATT
Source organism: Argiope trifasciata (assembly GCA_026543055.1). Classification (NCBI taxonomy): domain Eukaryota; kingdom Metazoa; phylum Arthropoda; class Arachnida; order Araneae; family Araneidae; genus Argiope; species Argiope trifasciata. The sequence goes on along the minus strand of JAPMOQ010023314.1, from coordinate 7,127,270 downwards.
TTTATTTTCTGTGAACTTATTCATTTTTTTCATGCATAAATATGTATCTTCCGGTTAATATATGCACACAAGATTTTACTTTTATTTATATATTTTCCTGTGTATACTTCTGTATAAATTTAATATAAATGCAAAAAAATTAAATTAAATTCATTTATAATTATATGCCCTGAAAGATATCATAAGTACGAATGCAGATATATCTTTTCATGTCTTCTTTTTTATATGCAGTAATATTCATATATTTACGAACAGTTATTTGCTGTTATCCAATGGTATTTTTAAAGTGCAACAATTTGGTTTATTCTGTTTCAAAATTATGCATCTATTTATATACTATTGTTTTGAAAAATTAGCAAAGAAAGCTGAGTAGACAAATGTTATGTCTTTCAACCGAACAGTTTTCTTCTGTCAGAAAAGAAAAAGAAATCAAAATTTGAAAGTATATATAATTTAATTGAAGAATTAAAAGAATATAATTTAATGATCTTAAAATGCTATTTTATGTACCTAGAAAAGAAAAAGGAATCAAAATTTGAAGGGTATTTTTTTTCTAATGTATTTTTTTTATAAATCCAAAAAAAAGTTCTATGACTCTTAAAAAAGAAGGGGAAAAGTTTTTTTGCGCTCTTCATGTTATACAGAGTATATTTGTGATGAACACTTGAAAAATGTTCCTTTTCTTTCTAATCAATAATTATTCATAATTAATACATTTTCTTAGTATCAAACTGTATATTTTTCTTCATGGTTTAATTTTTTTTGTTGTGTTTAGTTATTTATAAGGTATACTCGTAATATATTTGTAATCTAGATGGAAATTTCGTGTTTCAACTTATTTTTATAGAAAACTTATTGAATTAATTATTAATAGACGATCAAATGATTATATTCTTAGCGGCTTTAAAAGTTGAGAGTGGCCTCAAAAATATTAAATATTTGTGCATGAAAAGAGTGGAAAACCTGTATTCACCACAACTCAAGCATATCTGTTTGTTAGCAAATTATGTTCTTATTTCTGCATTGCAATCATACTTCATATGGATTTTAGCATTTATTTAACAGTTTTAATATTAGTATTAATAATTTATATTTGTTTGTTATATTGTTTAAAAATGTAATACTTCGTCACTTTTTAAATCAGATGCATTTTCTTTTTGATGGAATGATACGTTTTAGGAGTGAGAAGAAGAAAGGGACGGGTCTTTCGGCACGAAATTTTTTTTTCTAGAGACAATGATATAGATTAAAATTTTTTAAGTGTTAATGATGAAAGTTATTATATATTGTCAAATTATAAAATAATAAGAAAATTGTTTGAATTGTTGCTGTCGAAAAACTTGAATTTTACTCAACAATCTTTTGAAGTTTGTCTTTTAGATTTATCGATATTACTTTGCTTTGCAATAGAAATTGTTGCATTATTTATCAATGAAATGTATTTGAAGTTTTCCCAGGAGTATGTGTGTGTGGGGGGGGGTAATCAAATTTTTTTTATATGACTCCATTTTTCGTAATGAACGATATAAATTTTTATTTGTTATCTTCAGCCTTGTATTATTTTGTTTTCATGTGTTTCAGAAATGTAGAAAATATTATAACGATGAAGTTGTTTTGCTGTTTTATATTTGTTCACCCCAGGATGACCCGCCTACCCGAAAGGGTGTAAGACCTTGAAAATCCCCGGGGAGATAAACATTAATTATTGATAGACTTGCAGTCAAGTCATCGCCTGAATATATGGTATATATTATAGTTTATTTGATTAAAGTAATATCTTTAAATTAAATAGTTAGCAAACCAATTCTGAGTTCAGGAGATGAAGCTGGAAAGTACATTAAGAAAGTAGTAACACACATAAGCATAAAAAATATCACAATGTCCAAAGGATGGGAGACATAGTAGATATAATAATATAGAAGATACAGACATATAAGAATATCAAACAATGTACCAATGGTTTGCTGTTTGTAAGGATGATTTTTGTGAGTAATTTGGAATGCTTAAAAGCCTTTTCGCGATCTTTTAAGGCAATTTTCTCTGTATTTACCACCTACCAGGTTAGAAATCTCAATTTCTTGACTGTAATTAACTGCATTCAGTTCAGCCTTTCACCATTCGTCGGACGAAAACAGTTTTCATGGCCTGCATAGCTGGATTATTTATTTATTTTTTCTGAATAAATTTGTTGTCAGAGATTTATGAAACTTATACGGAGCGCTTTTCTATAATTTCATTTGATGACCATTTGTTATAATCCAGAGGGTGATCCATTAATCTTAATGTTCCGTTTCGGCTCATAATAGCGAACTGCATCTGTAATAAAGAACTTCTTTAAACGAGAATTCATTTAAAAATCGATTGGTTGCTGTGCCAAAGGGAAAAAGACAAAGTTTCTATTTCGAAAATAAGTCTCCCATTAATTTACCTTTTTTATATATTCCTTCGAGACGGTGCTCAGTGTAGGATACATTAGTCATGCATTAGACAACCTACACATCATCCGATCTTGCTGGAATGGCAGTCGTAGGTTTCATTAAAACGAAGGATATATAAATATATTTAAAAAACGTTCGAGGTCGTTTTATATAATATGCATTCGTGACAAAGAAATAATTCTAACGAACCATATTCAAATGAGCTAAGGTCACCTTGTTTTCCTTTAACATAATTTCTGTCGATATACCCCTTTTAAACACGCGGTACGATTATATTGTTTGAGCGTGAAGTAAATTTTCGAACTATTTATGGTTTTAAATCTTGTTGTTGAAAGCAAAATGTTGAAAATATTAAGATATTCCAAGCACATGTGATTTAATTCTTGATATTTAATCAAAATGCGAATTCCCTTCACTTTTGTTAGAGCCTTCTACACTACCCAATTGCTTATTCTAATGTGCAACTTCTAATTTCCTCTTTGTCGTAGTTACTTTAATTTGCTTCTTGGCATAGTTTATTCTAATTTGCTTCTTGGCATAGTTTATTCTAATTTGCT
>JAPMOQ010023314.1:7053617-7124265 GCA_026543055.1 Argiope trifasciata | reverse complement strand
ATAGTTTATTCTAATTTGCTTCTTGGCATAGTTTATTCTAATTTGCTCATTCAAATCGTTTACCTTAATTTATTTATGATGAAGTAGACAGTGAATAAAATTGTTTTGCAGAGGGTTGATAAATCTTGTTACAATAATTGAAAAATATATCAACCTTCTGAAGGTGGCTGTATTGCAGTTGTACTGTTTTATGATAAGAATACATAATTTTATTCAAATGAAAATGATTAATTGGAGAACGATAGTAAAATTCTCATAAAACAACAAATTTCCAGCTGTTATTCTATCAAAATAGCATTTGAAATACAATTCAAATCCGAAAGAGAATGATTTTTATTTACTTTTTTGCAAAATATAGTTCAGTATGTATCTCCCCTCTCTCCTTCTTTATGAAAATGAGATTTAATTTAATTTTTATTTCTTACACAATCAAATGCTTCTTTTTTTTTCATACCTTACCAAAATTGCCATTTTGTATGACCCATAGTTTTTCCGAGACATATTTTTTAACTATTTTATTATTTAGTATAAAACATTTAAAATAAATGTTTCGTGCTTTTTTTGAGTTTAATACAGTTTTCCTACTTTTTACATTACTAATGACGTTTATAATGCTTTACTTATTAAAGCACTATTGGGTAGATTCATGTAGGAAGCTACCTATTGCAATGGTTCTCATGACAAGACTTGGGAAAATTTCTTCAATTCTTTACTCCCTAAATGGTTTTTTCATGGTCCCTAGAATCCCAAACGTCCTTTTTTAAGTTTATTGTATATAATATGTATTATGTGAGTATAACGATTTGTTTATGGGATCTTGCGAGCAGAATAACTAGAGTAATTTTACTTGGATTTTAACTGACTTAGAATATGTTGGAAATATAAAAATCTCAGACGATTTCGTAAATGGGCGATCTAAACTTTCATTTCACCATAATTTTCTTAATATTGAAATTAATACTTCATTATAACGAACAACTTTAGCATTTAAAGTTTTTCGATAACTGCAATATCTTAGAAGTAAGGAGCTGAAAAATGATTTTCAAGCTCTGATTTACACCAATAATTTATGTTGCCAGATAATAACTTAGATGTAAATGAATATAAATTTGCCTTTCAGATTTTTTAAAGTATATATTATTAACCTGGTGTTATCTTTTGATTTTGTTTGATAAGAATTGAGAAGGAGAAAATTACTGTGTTAAAATCTTAACATGACAGTTATAATCGCCGAATAGTAAGGATAATTTCCTTTCTCGAATTGCCCACAAACCACGATGTGTTGCAATAGCCAAGTTTATCGCCTTGTTATCGTCTAATCAAAATTGAAACATTCTTTGGCTTCTCTTTTATCGCATCCGACCACCATTTATGAATTCATCTAACTTCATTTAAAAGCTCTGTAAGTGGCATTTATAAACAAGCTCTGAAACAGGTGTATGCTACTAAATTGCTCAAATCGTCTTAAATATCTTTTAATATGCAGCGCGAACTTGGAAAATTGCTTGTTAGAATCTTTCATTGTTAAAACAGATTTATTAGACTTTAATTGAGCAATTTTTGTCAAGAGCCTTTCTGCAATTTTTGTACCAGACCCGCTTCCTCTTCTAGCTGTTTTGGTGTGAAATTAACAACGTCTGAGGTCGTTGACCAGCCTGCTATAATTTGGATGATTTCTCCTCCTTCATCTTTGTTGCTTTTCAAAATTATGTCTTAATCCTTTTTAAGTCCAGATAATCCCGTGGTTGAATGATGCTTGTTTTTTTTAACTATGTTATGTAATCGCGGAAGATTTGCAAGTTAGATAATGAGGATTACGACTATAAATTTGACTTGCACGAATGACAGTAGTAATGTTTAGTAAAATTATCGCTCGGTAAGATGAAATGTAATTTTGTATGTCGATAGACTTCAAAAATGACAGCATATATAAAGCTGACAGTTCCTGTCTTTGCTATTGTTTACATCTTTTTAAAAATGTGGTTAAAATAATGTAGAAAGATTTTTTTTTGTTTGTAATTTTATGCTAATGTTGGAACATTTTAGAATATTTCTCCTATTATCTGTCGATGGAAAACATTACACAAAATGTGAGGCTGAATTACAGCCAACTTAGTCATATGATTGTATATCCTGTGACAACGCTATTTTCATGCAGTAGAGTTTCATTTTTTAAAAATCTTATCACTCGAATGGTGACTTTTGCTCTTCACTCAAGACGGTGCATCATTTTGACGTTTTATTTATTTAATTAATTTTGATTGTTTAAAATTCCTGCAAAGTACAAATAAGAAGATGCAAATTAATTAAACAGGAGAACTTATCATAAAAGGATTACCTACATTTATTTTCCGGAGTAATTAACAAGTTTTTGTATTAGATGAATAGTTATACATCGAATTACTTTTCCAAGTGCAAAGAGTTAGTTAAATAAAGAATCTATTTTTATTTAAAATGAATAAATTACGAAAAAATATACAATTTATTTGAAAAAAAAACTTTTCTGCCAATGATTGAAGATAAGTTATTGTTTTCGTATGTTTACTGTTTAAATAATGTTTAAACTGATTATAAACAAAACTGATTCAATTAGACTGTTTTATTAATGCAAATTTAAAGTGCTTACTTATTATCTTTTATACAATTTTGGCTATTCTCTTTATCTATTCATTAAATTCTTTTAATTGAAAAGAATGAACCTGCTTGTCGTATTCTTTTTGAATCTTTTCAAATGGTTTTCATTTTTTTTTCTTTTGAAATGCTTCAAATTACTTAATTATTTATTACAGTGTTTTTCATTTAAAATTTGTCAGCCATCTGAAAACTTATTAGTATTATTTAATTACTGTATTTAATAAGAGACAGAATTTTGTCAATGATGACAAGCAGTATTTGTTGTTGTGGAATCCAAACTTTAATTTGATTGACATATTGTTCCAAATCGTCAAATCTTGAGTAGCAAACCTACGTCAGTGATAAGCAAGGTTAACTAGCGAATTTGAACCCGCATGTGTGTGCCTGCTATTTTACCTGCATGTCCAGACCTTGATTAATGGATTGTTTACATCTCGTTTGTCACATTTGAACCTTCAGGGATGTGAGGCTAACAAAATATTTGAGGTCAGGAGAAACGTCATATTCACTAGATGATGGATTTAAATGCTTCTCAGATTTCATAAAATGAAAAATAAATTTATGAATCATTTACAGGACTTGTTTATTTTCTTTTTTAAAGTTGAGACGAAATATTTACCCTTTTTGTGATGTTGCCTACACTTGTCAGAGTAAGAAAAATTATCCAAAAAGTTATTCGATTTCTTCATATTTCTATATGCTTTTACAGTAATTTTCTTTTTCTGGATGTGAATTTTTGTTTTATGATGAAGCATTGCCATTTTTTTAATATTAATTGCATCAATTGCTTTTTTGCATCTTATTTTATATGATTAGCTGCCTGTGGCGACGAGCTGTTATTCCACTACATTGATTACATTATTTTAGTAAAACCGTTTATCAACCAGTTTTGGTGAACTACATCGCATCTCCTCACATAAAATATGATGTTTTAATTTTTACTTGTTCATTAACATACAGCATTATACTATGGTTTGCTATGCGCGGTGAAGTGATGAAATTACTTGTGAAAATCATTTAATATTGTTAATAATGATTAAATCTGTTGAAAGTTGAAATTATTAAACTTTAAAAAGACTGTTCTCGAAATGTTAAATGTTTCAGAATACCTATTTCACAAAGAAGGATGTTGTTACACGGGTTTTGAAGATTTGCTTTGTCTTAAAATTCAAGATTAATTTTTTATATAATTCGTTTATTTGTTTGAAGTTTTTTTTTTTGTTTAACTAAGAGACACCAGTTTTGTTTAAACGAAACTACTCTTCGTAGACCTTTAACCAGTAAATTGTTTTCCTTCAGCAGAGAATTATAAACGGTTTTTCTTTGCTTTGGAATCCTTTCTGCTACATTTCGCTCAAGATGAATTGCCGTTCCGACATGCCATTTATCACTTGTCAAATGTCGCAGAGGAACCTCCGAAACCAGAGAACAAAACAGTGTTTGGAGGAAGACCCATTATTGATTGCTGCGCTCGCTGAGCTGCGCAGTGAATTGGTGTAGATAAGAAGGATTGTACGAGACAGATTTTAGACCGCAGTCGTGATATAATAAAAATTTATATGCCATAACATTTATTTTTACGAAACCTTAAAAAAATAAAAATAAAAATGTATTAAGATTAAAAAAATGATTTAAATTAAATTTTACAGGTGTAACGATGGTATCATGTAATCGAATATAATTTACACCTATTTTTAAGAAATCCGTTTTAGTATTTATTGGTATACCCAGCTTTACTTGGCATTAACCTTTTGCACTTGGAAAAGAGATTCGATGTATAATTATTCATTTAATACAAAAGATTTATTTATTGCTTTAAAATTAAATATACATAATTGTTTTAAATCGAATGTCTTTGAAAAATTAATCTACATCTTTTTACTATTCTTTAGGCGTTTTTAACATTCTAAATTGAAAAATAAATAAAGTGTCAAAATGATGCATCGTCTTGAATGGTGAGGTAGAGGCACCATCCAAGTCCAAATGGTTAAAATACTTAATATTTTTAAAATGTAAACTACTAAAATTTATTTGTGGTGTGAAATGCATAATTCTTTTATTATCTGAAACATTTAAAAAAATTAAAATGAAAAGATATCATTTTAAAATAATTATTTTTAATAATTAGGCACCAATAAATTTGCTTCTTCCAAAACCATTAGCATTTATTCAATTGTATGTTTAAATTTAAAAAAATAATTAATATAAAAAGGAACATTGTCTGGGAATAAAATAAATACTATTCAAAAGGTAGAATCTTTGAGTTTTAAGATGGGTAGAAAAATAAATGGTATAGCATAATTTGTTCCGAAGTTATTGATTAAAAGTTGGAAAATTTCGATTATCTTTAAATAACTGAATGTTTAATTTGTTTCTGCACTTTGAACAGTTGGCAGTACTCTTTCTTTTATCTTTAATAAGAAGCATGCTATATTGTTTGAGTTTGGTTACCTGTAAAGAAATTTAGTTGCAAAGCATACATGCATAGTTGCAAATACTTTTATTTAAATTAATGATTAATTTTGCTCTTCATTAAGTGTAAGACTTTTTTATTTGATAATCAGTTTCAGATACATTTAAGATTTAGGAAAATTTTTTCATCTTTGTAAATGTGAATTAATCATATATTTTTATTTAATTAAAATAAAAACAAATTTACGAGAAATCGAGATATGCATCAAAAAAGATTTTGGAAATGTAATTAATTTGTGGCTTTCTTATAGGTATATCAATTTATGATGGCTATAAAATTTAAGTCCCTGAAATCGACCAGATTAATTTAGATTTTTTAACATATTAGATGGATAATGTTATGATTTTTGAGATTATGTTGTTTAATCTGAGATGTCTACTTTCACAAAAAATTATTTGGCGACTAAAAACTGTAAACAAACCAGTGAATTAGATTCTGAAAGATTTATAGTTTGAGTTTATATAAAAACATTTTGGATATAGTCACGAAAAAAAATCAATATATATATTTAATTTTGAAAATATTTCGATGTTTTGTGGGTACGCGTTTATTTTTTTCAGTGTTTCAAACAATTCAAATAATATAATTAGAAATTTTATTAGATTAATCTATAATTATATCCTTATATATTTTCTTTTGAATATCTTATACTAATTACTTGAATAATTTACAAGGTAGTAGCATGAAACTTTGATAAAACATCTACAAATAACTGTGTAGATATTTTTAGAAGTCACTCTGGAAGTAATTGGTTCTTGAATTAGTTTTTGACAACAGGTTTACTTTCAGTTTAGATTATACAAGATATAATTCGGTCATTTTTTATTTTAACTTTTCTAAAACAAACTGAAGTAAACTCATTTGTAACCAATATATTTGAGATGGGGACCAAACAATTAGATAGATTTAAATAGATTATAGCTTTATTATATTTTTTCCTACAGAATTAATCTGGATGCATTTGGATACATCGAAAATGTCTTGAAAATTTTAAAAGGAATTTTTTTTATCCAACATATAATGATTTCAAACATCTGAGTATAGAAATGGAAGAAACTATTGTCATCCTTTTATATATTCATCAACATCATAAAAACATTCGATCGGAACTGCGCATTTTTATGACCAGATTTCATCATCTATCCTATTCTAGCCGTGGTCAATAAACCTGTAACCAGCAAGGTCATTTGTGCAATTATTATATAAGACGGATGATCAAGTCACATGCGTTATGGATCGATTTCATGTGACCATTTATTTGAAATTTGAAGCTCCCTTTTAAGGTTGGAGTATATCCTTACCTAAAAAGATAATAACGGTGATTCATATTTATGTGAGTGTACGTCTAGATTCGCCATCAGACTTATAAATAATCCTTTCTCTCTCCTCCCCCTTCAGACATGAATTCCGTTCTGTTCCCCACGCAGAATGCAAAAGATCACGTTGTTGTTTTAACATAGGTTGGGTTTTCCCAAACACAGTTGTCACCTGAGTCGAGAGTAAAACAAAAAGGCCGACGTTGCGTTGGCATTGATCATAAAGCTTATAAATTTCGTTTGTGCTTGATTTGGTGTTTGCACATTCTTCTCATGTATTGTAACAAGTTACACCATCGATTACTTTTTTGGCATTCACTTCCTTGAATATTGATTAACAAAAAGTTATGTTCAGTGACTTCCCACCTAGTAGTGTCCCCAATGAATAATTGCTTCCTTCAAAATATTATTATTAGCTTATTATCCACTATGTAGTGGGTTTGTGAATAACTTTCTTCCGTGTAAGCTTGTATGGTAATAAAAAATATATAGTTTCCATGTTATAAAATTTATACAAGGGATTTAATTTCATTGATTTAATTCAATTTTTGAATTTCTGAATATCGGGTACAATACCAATTTTACAGTAAAGTATGCTAGCCTTCCTGATGTGATTATTAGAGGTAAATTTCTGTTTTCTTCTTTTTCCTTAATGACGCTTTCTACAGTATAATTATCATTAACTTACTGAAAAATTAAAACCTAAAATTAAAACCCTAATAAAGTCAAATATTCAAATTTAAAAAACCTTATAATCAACTTTTTCAAATATTCCAAGAAAAAAAGTATTATTCTGTAGCAAAAACAGAGCTCGATATAAATAAGATCTCAGAAGATTAGCTTATCATGTTAGTTTACAATCGCCAAAAATATTATTATTGTGTGATTTCTCCTAAGTTTCTCGTATACGAAGTATATACAAGAATATTGTAATCGCGATGAAAGCCGGACTTGAGAATCTATATTTTTGAATTTTGTGAGTTCGAAAAACGAATTTTTGGAATTATGTTTGTCCGTATGTAGGTTTTGCAGTATGATAACTCAAAATTGCTTTGATCGAAACGAATGAAATTTATTATCTAATATTTATATTAAATTTGCAAATTTTTATCAATTTCGAAGGAAAACTGACTGACTGACTATTCGAGTATGTGTGAACTCGATGACTACAAAACGGAAAATGCTAGATAGATAACATCTGATACACAGTTTAGCATCTAATATGCTGATTCTTATTACATCTTAAACCACTTATGCCGAAGGGTTGATCAATCTGTATTTTTTGCATGCATGTAAACGCAGTAACTTGATGCAATATTACATCAATAAAACTCGGCATGTGATCTTGCGACTGCAGTTGTGGCTTCATTTTAGTCGGTTAAATCGGGCTGAAAAAATGGCATCCAAAATACCTATTATCCGGATAAATTCAGTAAGAATGTAAAATTTATGCCTCAGATCTATATTACATAACTAATGCTAGCCAATGCTAAGCAAGGCATTCGCTTTTTATCGAAAGTCTGCAATTTTATACTAGTAGAGCTTAATAAGATCTTTATTAGAAAGTATGCAAGAAAGTAGACTACTACTGCTTTTTTTTAATGTTTTCGAATGTGTTTGTCATTAATAAGATCCTCATTATTTCAATGATGACTCATTAACTATCTTGTCTGCAATCTTTACTGAGTATTTAGATTGTGTGGTAAATTTTATAAAATTTGCTACTATCGGATTTAATCCGATCCTAGATCTAACCAAATCGCAAAAAAGAAAGAAGAAAAGTATTTCACTAGAAAATGAATCAAGTACTGAAATTCACTAGAAAATCAAGTACTGATTTTATGCTGTTAAAAGCTCCGGTAAATTTTTTTTTTGTTTTCTTTATTATTTATTTTTAACAATTTTTCTCTTTTTGGTTTTTCTTTCATACGTTACAAATTGAATTTATTCATTTCGAGCGTAAAATAACCGTTAGGGAACACCTTGAGTTCATGTTTGAAAAGCAACAAAACCTGTTTCTCGAATCCACTCCTGTATTAACATTGTTGTCAGGAGAGTAAATGGTTGTTGGTGTGCAGCTCCGTTTGGTGAAAGCAATGTTAGCTTGGCACATTTACAATATGATATTAATTATACATTCATAATTTTCCAATCGTCAATGGCCACTTTCCAGTTCATTGTTTAAAAATACTTTCTCATTAACATTCTACTACAGTGTTTGGCGTTTTGCCAAAATCACGTGCTCTTTGAAGCAATTAATATTCATGTCTAGGTGTATTATTACATTTTTTTACGCTCATTTGAGTTAAAAAACTCTGGAACAGAATAGAACTTTGATATTTGTTTGAGGTGTACATTTAAAAATTGCATTTATGTAATAGTATATAAAGCGGAACAATATTATTTTTCAAGTGAGGTATGTAGGTGGTCTAAAGGCCAAATTTCTTCCAATAAATTCTTGTATTTCGTTTTAGTCATACGCATCTTTTTGTTTTCTCCTTGTTTCATATGTCGTGCCCTTGGATTTATTTTCTTAGTGTGTTTCTTGTAGTTATATAAACAAATCTTGATGCAAATTAAATTTAGATCACTTATTAAAATGATTATAGATTGATCAAAATAATTAATTTTAATCTGTAACCCAGCATTAAATATCATTTGAGAATAGTTTTGAAAGAATCTGATATTTGGAATTCATATAATTTGAAATATTTATTGAGGGAGTTAAAAAAAATCATGATTTGAGATGCTGAGTTTATTAATCTTATATTCTGTCATTTTATTTCAAAAAATGTCAGGTAATTTATTTGGATTTGTATAAAAAGAAATTTAAATCTAAAAATTTTGGGAATCAATAATTAATGATGTTGTAAAGAGACAACAATTAAATTATGAAGCTTGTGCTTTAGAAAAGAAATAAAATAATCCTTAACAACTTAAATAAGTTATATTTACTCATCTTTTGCTTTTATTGTGATTTTTTTTAAAAATAAATCATTTTCAAAAGTTTGCCTTTTAATCAATGCCCGCGGAACGTAGCTTTCTGGTGGGAGAAAAATGGAATTTAATTACAACAATAGAAATTACAGATTATTTTTTGAAAAGTTATTGAAAAAAGTTAATGAATGCCCTTTAGAAAGAAAATAAATTTTTTATTCTTTTTTAAATGAGGTTGAAAATTGTTTTTGTGATATTTTTTGAAATAAACAAAAAATAGAATATATATCCTTTGAAATACTGCTTGAAGTTAAAGCATTCCTATTATACACTCATGTCCATAAATTAAGGATAATGCAAATTCCGGAAAAGAAAGAGTCGGAATCAAAACAAATGTAACTTATTTGTAAAGCCTATTTATCAAACAAAAGGTAAAGAACAAAATAGATGCTATACATTTGATATCATTAATAAAAATTGCGAGTTTTTGCTTCCTGAATAAAATTACAAAAATAAATTAATCAACTAATTACAAAAGCCGATATTACATGGTTGGTATGATGATTAATACATAGTATCTCCCAGACGATGCAGTATAGGTCTAAGTATGCTAAGTATAAAGTATCGATCTGATGTTGGGGAATATTACACCAATCATCAAGCAATGCTCTGCCTGCAATTCGTCGGCCAACTATGTCCCACACATGCTCTATTGGATTCAAATCTGGTGAGAATGCTAGCCAAGTCCATATAGGTGAAATCTTCCGATCCAAAACATTCGTTTACGATGTTTACATGATGAAGATGGGCGGTGTCATCCATATCTCGTTTTTCCAATTTGAACATGCAGTTCTGTTCTGGAATCCAGATTAATTCCTCCCTAAACGAGCAATCCTGCTCTACCACAACGACGTTGTTCAATTATGCTTTCTTGGTGTTAGCGGGTACCTGGCGCTCTCCTTATGAAAATCTGGCGAAAATCAAACTGCAAGCTAAATCTTTACTCAATAAGTGGAATACATCTGACAGGCCAACGAGCATATAGACTTGTCTGATTAAGCTTCTATATACGGTCTTCCTTGAAGCTTTTGTACAAGTGGCTGAAGAGAGCTGATTAAACAGGTCTGATGCTGTGCTCCATATGCTTCTTTTGGCAGTAACTGCCAAATATCGGTGCTCATTCGACGTTTTAACTTGTGGGCAACCTGTGCTGTAACGTATACTCACATTACCACCATCTTGGAATTGTTGCCAAAGCCTGGAGACACTGTGGGCGATTCCTATTTCCTCGGATACTTCCAGCTAGGTACGCCCACATTCTGGACGGCCGGTAATTCTACCATGTAAAAAATTATCCAGATGCGTCTTTTTTGTCATAACTAAGCGGTTATTACTCTGAGAATTATTATTATTTATAAAGCTCCTGCAAACAGTTTGTTTGAAACTTCTTTGTATTATTCCTTGCACATCAATCTCTCACACTCTCGTCATTATGACGTATTATCGGTGTCGTCTGTTGACTTTCTAAAATTTGCATATGATTTTTGAAGATGTGTGTAGTCATTTTACGGGTGATATATGTATTTTAGAGTTCGATTTCCGCGTGACTTTGAATTATCCTTAATTTATAGACATGATTGTATTTAAAGTAGATATCTTTTCGAAATGCAGTTCTTCATCAATATATTTTTTCCCTTAGTTACTCTTTATATGAGATCAGACATAAATTCCATTTATAAAAATTAAAAAATTATTCGTAATCATCAATTCCCCTTCCACACACGCAGAGATTGGATATTACTTCATTTCATTTAATTCTTGTTAACACTCAAGGTATTTTCATTGAGTATTCTACCATTATTTTGTTAGAATTTCAGTTACATGTTTCTTAACCAGTTAACTGTTTCGATTCCTGGAAAATGTGTATCTAAATATTGTTGCAAAAATCTAGCTATATTTACTACTCAATACTCCTGACAAACAACCTGGTCATAACGCAAAATTGTACTTTTTTCATGACGAGCATACTTGTCAAAAATGGTAGACTGATTAATATTGAGCAGTTGAGTGTTCAAAAAATTATTTTTTAATTAAAAACCTGAATCTTTTGCCTCAGAATAATCTCCATTTTACTCCATTTGTTTATGAGCGTTTTATTCAGGAAATAACAATGTAGATCAGTTTTCAGAAATTTCTTTATTTTTACTCGATAAGACGCAAAGTATTATTTCATCACCATTCACCAAAAGTATATCAGTTAGTGATAATTAGTTTGGTATTTTTTTTTCATGCATTCCCAGTGCTTTATGAATCAGTGAAAACTAGAGTAATCATCTTTCAAATTACGTTTCAGATCTTAATCACTAGAACAATTCCACAGAAGCATTATCAGCCAATAATGCATTCACCCACAAAAATAAGGTTCCCTTTTCCTCGGCGGAAATCATTCCATGTGAAAGAAACCTAACCGCGTATCGATGTTTGGCGGCATTTGAACGAAAACTACCACATACCGCATTCCGCCGGAAAAAGTCAACATTAAACAATCGATTATCAGCCGCCAATAATCGCTAAGCAACTGTGGAATTTTTGTTACTACTTTCTTTCTCAGACCGCTTTGTGTATGTGATTAAAAGGTTTCTAATTCTTTGGAAGGCCATTGTTTCGCAGTCACGTTTGCACTTTTAAAGCAATTGTGCGCGCATTCTGGGTTAGTGAGAGTTTGTTTTGGTTCACCTTTTTTTTTTTTTTCTTTAATGCTGTCTAAATCATATTGGTTCAAGCATGCTGTATTCTTGTACCATCAGTTCATTCATAGTTGCTTAACGGAAAGCGGTGGAAGTTTCGTGGGAAAAAACATGTCATACTTCGCCAACTATGTGGAACAAGGTCTTGTAGGCTGTATTTAGACAGTTTGAACAATTTGACCATGTTTAACACTTTTTATGCTGGTCATTATGAAGCGATTTATTAAATTCTGTGGAGGAATTGCTATTTAATGTTATTTCCTGTACATTTTTATAAGGGCCATTGAATGTGCTGTTTTTTATGTCCATATTCTTTTGATCCTTCAAACTAGGGTTAAAAATAAGTGTTGCAAGAATAAAATGTCACTGATTTTGATAATAGTAGTGGTCAAAAATTGTGCAATCGACTTCAGTGAATTATTATTCGTGTGCGCGTATACCATCGTACATTTATGGATGATATATAATTTGTAGCTTAAAAAAATGCTGAATCAATCCTAATAATGCTTCATTTTATCTTTAGCTCAAAGTTCTTTTCACTATAATAATGGAACATTTAGATTTATCCATGTTTCATTCAGAAGCATATCTTTATAAAATTTCATCTTTTAAAATTAAAATTAAATAAATTATAACAGTCGGGAACATTCGGGTTTTCGAAAAAAAAATTTTCTCCGTTTGTTGCGTTTTTCTAGTTCAGAAGTAAATAAATCGTTAATAATTTAAAAAATCCTGGATTTCATTTTTAATGCATTCGAAGAATTTTTTAAATTTTATTGTTGCATGCGAAATATGATTATCTAACTTCAGTGAATAATAACAATACAGTATTGTAATTTCTGATATAATTATATGTCCTATTATTCTCGGTATATGTTGTAAACGATCGCATGCATGAGTTCGATATGGTGGCTATAATTGCATTCATTTTCGTAGCCTTGTTTAAAATTTGAATTTGAGTGGCAGAGCACTGTTTCTCATCTTCTTAAAGACGGAACTTTTAAATAACTAGAATGTTTATTTAAAGAGCCTTTTATATTTAGCTATAGAAACTGTTTAGAGATAGGTTTCAAAGTGGATTGCTCAATGAGTTTGGGCAGTTTTTAGGTTTTGTGGTTTGAAGGCGAGGTGTGGCCTAATCATCGGTTTTTGATGAATAATGCATCCATCATGTTAGGTATAATCTGTGCACTCTCTTGATTTCTTTACGATCAGGATTTCCTTATTTTAGACGTATGGGATACCCTGTTTTGATTTATTTTAAATATAAACTCATTTTAGAAAACATGCTCACAAAACAATAGCATATTATTAATTGATGGGATCATTATATGTATGTATAACTTTTGTTTCTGGCTGAAAAAAAAACTTGAAGAACTTTGCATCTTCGAGAATTAATTATCTCATAAAATAATTTGCTAGCATTGTTATTATTAGTAGTTTATGATTAAGTCCAGTTGTTTCAGTTTCGCCTTTTTTCTGATTATTTCATCCACATAATGCCATAAACTATTAAAATAAACAATATTTATATTATATGCATTGTTATTAGACATTTTCTGAACCGAAAAATTTGCAGCATAAGAGAATGACAAATTGAACTTGGATTTGGCTGGTGCCGATTTGAGCATTAACAGTAGAATAAGCCAAAATTTATCATTCAAGTACATACTGAGGATAAAGATATCTTATAAGTACACATTCAAATTCGACAATTAATATTTTGGACTCGAATCGAATTAAGCATTTGAAGAAATACTACATCAATGGATTGTCTTTCAACAAAGGAATACTTTCCTTTGGACAAGAAATGACATTACAGTGCGGCAGTATCCGGCTTAATGTGGCAGAAGGACTATCCGGGGTTCTTTTAGCTCATTTCTTTACCTATCAATACCAGGGGACAAAGTTTTTATTCCAAAACTCACTTTAATATTTTCCTCCTTTTGAGTACCAAGCCCTCCATTTGTCTCAAGCCTCATGGAATATGAACGCGGCAGCGGCCTGTTGAATCATAGAAATCGTTGCCATAATGTAGAGGCCGCGGTAGCCTGGTTGGTAGAGCGTCAGTCTCGTAACCGAAAGGTCGCGGGTTCTGTCCTCGTCTTGGCCAAAGATCGCCGTGTTGGCTAATGGCAGTTGGGGCACGTTAAATATGTCGAGACTGCAAAGTCCTCCAAGTTCCCATAACATAACGATACCTCTGGGGGTACTGAATCAGGGATGAGTCAGTCTCTGATTTGGATCTAAATTCCGACTTGCTGATGGATGAATGAGTGTATGAATGAATTCGACCACCCCCTAAAAAGGGTTGTGTCGTGTGTGTGAGCTAGAAGTCAGACTACTGCCCTCTGGGTGCTCAGGGGTCTTTACCCTCAGAAGCTACTGCACCCCCTTTCCGTGAAAAAAAACACGGACACGACAACAACAATTGCCATAATGTATCGAGTTAAAACAGAAAGCTCTGTACTAATAATTTATGTATGTTTATATACTGCACTGCATGTTTCAAGAATTTGTTAGAGAAAAAGGAGGTTGAATGACGCTGTTCACATATTAACATAAATTTTGTCATTCCTAACTTAAACGTAGAATATATAAACAGATCATTAACTTAAATCCTAGATCTAATTCGTAAGCAAATGGACTCAAATATATATATATTGTCATTGATAAATGATATTAAGCTATGGAAAGGTAATCCTAAGATAAGAATGAAAATTTACATCATAATTTAGTTAGGCCGGATAGTCGCGAACCGGATATTCTGGTGTGTATATGGAACCATTCTTGTATATGGAACCAACATTATTGCACAAAGTTTTGGAAGTTCAAATCTGTTTTTAATTTGTAACTGCTCATATTACTTTTGTAAAATTATTAACTTCATTGTTCATTTGTGGACGACAGCTAAGTGTTTACATTCGTTTGTCTGAACAAACAAACACCCTCACCCCAAAACTATGAAAATAGAGAATTACGCACAATGCAAGTTTATTCATCGGACTGTAAGAATTCAAATTCTTGTGATCACTTCATGCGAATGCATCTTCAATTGAAACACGATATGCGAAAGTCTGCTGTGTTTAAGTTAAATCCCATGAAACAAATTTTTCTATTTTTTTTAAAAAAAGAATCAATGTGATTGTCGATTTGAGTTCGGACTATTAAATTCGGACTCAATCAGAATTTTAATTTAAAGGCTGGAAAGTTGGTTGCCCGATTGTCATCTGATAGCTGACCAAAGTGACGAGATTGTTCCCAAAGTAACTTTTTTTTGCTGCTTGAAGCGATGCAAATTCAACAAAATCAAATATGTTTAATGAAAATTTTACTTGCATGATCAATTACTTTCCTCATTCCTAAGCATTTTTTTCCTTCAATTGATGCTTAAAATAAACCGCGTTCTTTAAGAAGCTCGGACCAAGTGATCATTTTGTGTTGCCATCATTACTTTCTAGCAAATAAATAGAATGAAAGAGAGAAATTCGTCTCCTCTTGGAAGTTATGAGGTCAGTCTAAGCTATTCCGATTACAGATCGAATCTGTTCCCTGCGGTAGTTTTCTTCGTTTTGGCACAAAACCTGTTGTCTTAATTGCTCTGGAGGGCAACTTTATTGCTCACTTAAACTATAACGGATTTTTAATTAATTTCAATTTCGGGGTGGATGGCCTTTCAGATGTAACTCAATTATTGCAATGTTTCGTACACTTAAGATTGAATGAATTTATTTTGGTTGTTAATGAATTTTTTGCATCCCACTTTCTTCCTTTTAAGTTCTAAATTTGGAAAATTATTAAAAATGCTAATTGTATGAATGTTAATTACTAGAGTTTGTTAATAAATCTTTCTTTGGAGTATTTTATTTTTTAAATGTCGAAATATCGTCGCTCATCTATCATTTTGTCAAATTAAAAACGAATATTCTGTAATATAAAGACTATCAAATTAAAGAATAGATATACAAAACTAGTTGGAGTGCCCATCCTAAAACCTCTTCATATGTCGGCGTTCTGGCCCATAGGGTAGCGCGTCTTCGCCGTGATCTTGACTTCCCGGGTTCGAATCCTCGTTGTTCTTTAAACTGTGAGGTGTGTGAAAAAGTCCCCCCCCCTCCGTAGAAAGGGGATGTGCAAGTGAATGTGTGAGTATCATCTTCATATGAGCCAGAAATCGAAACTTCTGCCCTCAGGTGTTCAGGGGCCTTTATCCTCAGAAGCTACTGCAAAAACTCGACTTAAATTGCTAACCTCGTCAGCTGGCTTGTCTATGGCATTTGCCGTAAGTAACAACAACGCATATTCTCAAATAAATATACTTATGTTTGAATAACCGCATGCTATTGCGGACAGTGGTTACGAAAGTGTCTATTGCACCCGATTTTCGGTGGTTAACGGCTGGAATGAGGTTAATAAACAAATATTAGAAAATCGAATGTGTGTTTTGGGTGCCCTCATTGATTAACTGAAATCGAAATTTGGTACAAACCTACAGCTGCAGTCACAAAATTACTTGCCAAATTTTATTTGTTTATATAAATCTTTGCTTTTTTTTCTTTAGCTATCCTACTTATCTACTTGTGAACATGCAGGCTTATAGACGGTGAGCCCTTTCACAGATTTTGTCTCATTTTGATATCTGTTCGTTTAGGAGATAAATATTAATAAGAAATAAATTAGTTATTTTCGTTGGTTAATTAGTTAACTTGTTATTTGGTATTCAGACTTCACTGTCAAATGTCATTCAAAATCTGATAGAAATCTGCAGATTTGATGGGAAGACTATATATCTAATTTCATCCATCAAGCTCGAAACGTTTTTGAGTTATAGTGTTCACAGGCAAACAGACAAGCCGACATAACTCCTAAAATGTAATTTTCATACTCAGGGTGGTTTGAAACGTGGAGATTTGTCAAAGAATCGCATTCATGTATTAAAAAAATAAAAATCACTTTTTAAATCTTCAATTTTTACCGTGGGAAGCAATCTTTAAAAACTCAAGATTGCTTTTAAAGTTTAAATTTATCAGTGTAACTGATGGTAAATCTTTACTTATAATAAAGATGAATGCATGCGGATTGTTGACGCTTTATAAACTAGACCATTTCATTTACAGCTATCAAATTCGGTATATATACACTTTAGTGAATGAGAATATGCACTTCGGAGCTATCCTATCATTCCAATTATTTTACATTCGGCATAAATAACTGTTTTCATTACATAAGATTTCTATTGATCCCATTCTTAAGCAGTGGGAAGTGCAATTTTTACTAAATGTACCACTTTTTAAATATTTGTGGGAAATTTATTTAACCATCTCTGATTAGAACTGTAGTCTTTTCATATTTTCTGGAACTCCAAAAATTGGTATTAATAATCTAGTTGTTCAGATAACGTAGTTTGTTGATCAGTTAACCATTATTTTTAATTTATTATATAATTGCCTTACGAATAGTTAATAATTCTAACTAATAGGCTTATAATTTATCACAATGTTCCCTGATATGATTATCAACAATAATAATTTAAATTAATTGATGTATAATTTTTTTATCAAATAAGATAATAGATTACTTTCCTTTAATCGATCCCAAACAAAAATATTTTAATATCCCATTACTAGCGAGGGGATTGGTATTTCAAAATTTATCTGTATTTCAAAATTTATTTTCCTCTCTTCTAAGAAGTAATAAGAAATAGAAATTTGAAATAATCATTTACTAAAGAAGAATTCAGAATACTTAGTCCGTTAATGCAAAAATGAAATGGCACCCTTAATAATTTCAATACTACTGACGACTATCTCGTCTTTCAGATACTTCCAATTACAGGTTTCTGTGGTCTAAATTTTTTGAGAAAAAAAAAAGTGAAGGTATTCTTTAGATATTTATTAGAAAGTTAAACCTATCAAAATTGGCATAAGAGATATTTCCTCACAGAAACCTGTAATTAGAAGTATATAAGAGATGAAATAACTTATCGGTGCCATTGAAAGTGTTAATTAGGGTAAATGTATAATATAGTATGTATTTTTTTCTAATAATTTACAACTGATTTAAATCATAAACAAAGTGACAAAATTCTATTTAAATTTTTGTAAGGAAGCTGGAATTATAATTGATGTCGAAAATTATGCCTCGATTGTAGCAGAAAGCTGAAAACCACTTATTTAAAACTTAATACAGTCTTCATCGCATTTTATAGAATGCATTCATTTGTGTTTCCCAATTCAAATTTCAATCCTTATTCATTGCAAAATTGAAAATAAATAGACATTTATATCAATGAAATCAATTAATCAACCATGTCTCTCGTTCCTCATACCGACTGGTTTCCTATTGGGGTAAATTACTTTTGTTTATATCTGATTAAGAAACAAGCGGATGATGTTGTGTAGTTGCCAAAGGGTAAGCCATATGATGAATCGCCTTTACTTGTTGTTAATCAGGTTATATAATGGAAATTGTAATTGAGTTAATTAATTTAATAATAACTCTTATCTTCCTTTTGGTGTCTTCAGGTGAAATTCTTTCGGAGTTCGGGGAATGATTGTAAGAAAGGAAATGGGTCACTGTTTTTCATTTCCAGTGTTTTCGGACGTTGGTTCGAAGGTTGCGTTTTCGCCTCTTGTCGACAAACAAAACGAAAACCTTCTGCAGCTCCTCGTTTCTTGTGTCACGAAGTGAGTTTTATTTACAGATGGGTGTCTCATCTGGCCACTCGTGATCACTGCCCTCGATATTCCTGGCGTCAAAATTTCTGGCTATTTTTGCGAATTAGATTAAGTTTAACTAAGCAGGAAAAATGATTTTTTGGAACCAATTTTCGGTTGATATTGAGTATGTGGTCAGTTCTATTATCTGAAAATTGGCAATTGTGAGGAGTACTATATTTGCATTTGGAAGGGCATTATGTGTTTGGATCGGGTTATTTGTTTTGCTAATTTTTAAGAATATTAAATATTCATTTCCTTTTAGAATAGTTTGTGGTTACAGTTATTTTTGTTTGAAAATGATATTTTAAAATCTTAAGCTATTTCGATTACTCGCTTGTTTATTATTTTATTATTAATTAGTATTACCCTTTAGAAAAACGCACTTGACCATTAACAGGAAAAGCGATAGTTATTCACATAATTTATTTTCGAAATTAATCTCTTGATTGTTATGTCTTTGCTGTATATATACATAAAATTATTGTATTTTTAAATTTAAAATTGTTATTCATAAATGTTTACCTTTCTACAAAAATACCGTTGATGACACTAATGTCTTAGATGTTCTATGAATTCTTAAATACAGTACACTCTATGGTATCTGGCATAATGTGACCGTAGGGTAGGCCGGATAACAAAAGCCTAATTGGACCGAATTCTATGAACTCACTTCTTTATCCACCAATATCAGATACCAACAATTTTCATATAAAAACTCTCTGTTATATTATTATTTTTTCTTTTCTTATTGAGTATTATGATCTCCATTTATCTGAAATTATGCAGAATGTGAACGTGGCCGTGGCCGGACGAATCCTAAAAGCCATTGCCTGTAATTTGTTGCTTTAAAATAGAAGACCCCGATGATAATTTATGTATGTGTACTGCACTGCATGTTTCAAGAATTTACTAGAGGAAAAAGTATGTAAAGATCCAAATTTTTAACATATTAATATAAATTCTGTAATTTCTAACATAAATGCAGGAGACATAAACAAAACATTAATTTAAATCGTAGGTCTAGTTCTTAAGAAAATTGGCACAAACTGATTATATTTTTCATTGATAAATAATTACGCAGATATAAAAAGATAACCGTACGATAAGACTCAATAACTTCTAAGATAAGAGTCAAAATTTACAGTTTTTAGTTTTTGAAAACTATGCTGGATAGTCTCGAGCCGAAGACTCGGGAGTGTACTGTAAGCAGATCCAAACGAAATTATCTAATCCAGACTAAGCAAATCCCACCCCCCTCCCCCTCAAAAAAGAGAGGTGTGATTGAATTGGATAAAATCCGAAGCATAGTAAGAAAGGGGTTAAAGTTATAAAAATTCTCTCGATTTCTTTTTAATTAAAACATTATTGATGTTTCAATTGTTGTACTTTTATTAGATATTTTTATGAAAACCGGTTGGTATTAAAATAAACAACCTTTTTGTTTCCGTAACTGAAATTCATAGCTTTTGTAAATTAGAGTAAGAATGATAAAAAAAAGTTATTTTATGTAGGTTATTATATATAAAGTAGAAATGATGAAAACTTATGTTTTCGTAATTATTTCATGTAAAATTTGTCGTTTTTTCCACTAGTCGTTCAAATAGAAAACGTGCAGTGTGAATCCATGTTTCATCTTGACAAATTTAGACGTCTAAAATTTAAAAAACGAAATTAATTGGATTATATATATTCTTAAAATGTTAAATAAATGTTTATCTATTCAAAAAAATTGATTCAAATGCAATTATGTATAATACAGCTATCCAAAAAGCAGAGACGTTTTTAAAAGTATTCTGATTTTGTGACATGTTTAGTTGTTGATGACATAATTGCTTTTCTTATCTTTCTCTGTACTTCAGAAAGAGCTCATTTCATGAATCTCAATTTAGGCTTCGCTAAGCTCCGTGACGGTAACTGAGAGATATAATCACATAGAACTGGGATAAAATAAATAAACAAATATCATTTAAAAGATTCAAAAACAGTAAATCCTATTTTTCCCCTTTAAAGAAAACAGGAAGGCATAAAGTAGCGTAAAATGTGTATTTTGTCGCTATAGGAGGGTGAATATCCACATGAGTGTCGCCATATTTTATGTGCATTATGTGTGACGAACAAATATTTTTTAGAGGTTAATTTTTCATTAGAATAAAAAAAAGAATTAAAATTGAAGTTTTAACAAACTAGTACAAAAAAAAAAAGGTAAGAAAAAAATTCTTCCGAATTATTTCAATTTCTTAAAAAAAGTAAAAAATTGGAATTTCCTTTTAAATGTTGAGGTTATGGTCACTTTAACATTAGCTTTATGGGATGGATCATTTTGACGCATTTCAATATTTTTAAACAAAATTACAAAAAACATTCTCCTTTTTATATTATCTCTTTACTTTTATCCGTTGAACGAGGTAAATATATCTAAAATCTATTTTCTTCAAAAGTTTTGAGACGGAATTTTCTATGTGGTACAACTCTCTCTATAAATGCGCGCCAATTTAACGCTATCGTAATATATATATTAAAAAAAATTTTACAGTTTTATTCATGCCAGAATTAAAACAATATTAAATATGGAAGCACGACTATACCTTGATATCTCAGACGAAACAAGCTCTCTAAGCAACAGCAGAAAGAAGGGAACGTAGAATGTGAATTGCGTTAAAGTGCGAAAACATTTTGGAAGTTATAATTCTTATTACATCGAGTATTGAAAAATAAAATATTTTTTGAATTAGTAGAATTTTGAATTGTTGAGATCCTCAATTTTATACTATTTTGACAAAAAGCCCTTCGATATCATCTAAATTTGTTTAGCACAGATAATAAAATTTTTAAAAATGTAGTCGGTATAAATATATATATATTCGCTCATGCATCAAATGGATGCATGTTCATAGGTATATAAGAAATATCCATAAATTTAGTGTTAATGAAATGTACTAAAACCACTAAAGGAAGCATAGGAAAATTTCAGTACTGCAGAGTTATGGTGGATATTATATTTCTAACTCCGATATAAAGGAGATCATTTCTACGTTATTCAAGATTTGAATAGTGAAATCTGTTATTCTAATATTTGGTAAATTTGGTTTGAATATAATAGCTTTTTTTTCTATATTTTTCAAGATATTCATTTTGTCACCGGTTTATTTTTAAAGCTTTTAAATTTAGATTTGTGAGTTTTTTCTCTCTGCAATTAGAAATACAGAAAAAAAAAGATTGCCTTTGTCTCTGTGAATAAAATCCTAGAAGCTTTTTTCTTACGTTAAATGGTTATTAATTCTCATCGCCTGTAGCATTTTATCCTTACAGATCATTTAGAAAACAATAGACTTTTTGTCGGTATCTTTTTTTTTCTTCTGGGAAATATTGCATGACTCTTCCACATTAACTGACAAATGTTAAAAACGCTTCAGACCGTAAAATCGCTAGATCGCTATCATAATTGTTTGTATCATTTCCATGTAGATATTAACAATGAAATTCTTCAAAAAAGAGAAAGCTTAAGACACATTAAACTGAACTGATAAACTTCCCTGTTACCTCAATCTGATACTAATAATCAAATTCCCACGTTACCGATTTGCGAGCTGATGAGGGAACTTGATATTCACCTGATGACAACTCAAGATTTTTACGAGATTAGCATTTGACATCACAAGATCGTGGGAAGATCCAATTCACAAAATATCCTCCACCACAAAAGCTTCCTTGTTGACTTTAAAAAAACCAACATGAAAATAGAAGCTCACCAATGATCATCAAAAGAGGTTTATTTTTATTTATTGTCAGAATTTCGAACATTACCAAACCCTTCTTGTTGGCAATCAGCGAATGCCGGTCTATTACTAACGGTGGCTTAGTTGACCTCACCTTTCTTTAAGCAGGAACTTAGTAGAAACAATCCTTCCTTCCAGTCCATCATAATACACCTTCCATTCTCTTTTTTTTATTTTCCATCAAACGAAGCCGTGTGCTGAAGAACCGTTACCCAGAAATAAGATGCCATGTTTGTTGTCAGTTCTATGAAGATTTTACTCGAACTCTCGAGTGTCACCTTTGAACTTGACGTATTTTTACTGTCGGTGGTTAGAACGACCTCGGTTGAGGTCGAGTCTTTTTCCCATCGTTTCTACAAAAGAATTCTTTTTGCGGAAGAAGGTTATGGAAGAGTATTTCGAATGCTCTTTCATTTATTTTCTTTTAAGTTTTTGTTGTGGTGGTTTTGCTTTTTATGGGATATTTCCTGAATGGTTTAAAAGATGTATTTATGCGCTTGTCATTTTATCGAGTTCAACCGAGGTGTCTGAGTCAAGCTGTGTTACCTGGCCGCTTAAACAACATTAATGACAATTTAGAATGATGAGAATGGGTGGATATTAGTTTGGTTAAAGAAACGCAAAAGGGGAGTGTTCAATTAACTTTTATAATTTTTTAACAGTACTCTTTCATTTACAATGGTAAAAAAAACCCCTCAGAATTTCAAAAGAACTAAAATTTAAATTGATTAAGGGTCCATACATTTGTTTGTTGTACCTAAGTAATTGTATTTTGCCTTATTGTTGTAGATTAAAAATTATCGGTCCACTCCAGATGGATTATATTGGCCTATGTTTGACAATATGGGCTTGTCTTCTTCTCACTGAAAATACTCAGCTCAGCTAAGCTCATTAAACCAGATACATGGTGAAATGTATGTGGAATTTTAGCTAAAAAACTCCTCCCTTTAAAACATAATAGTGTCGTTAAAATTGAAATACTCGGACACTCTATTTCATATGGAACTTTGTCTTTGGTTCTAATGTTATTTCTCTTTTTAATTTTTCTTGCAAATTCTACAGACAATTTGCTGAATTTTTGTTTTTTAGCTTTCAAAAATGTTTTAAAAAATCCTCCGCTAAATCTATACTTATAATAAAGCTCAATGTGTGTGTGTGTGTGCGTGTGTGTGTGTGTGTGTGTGTTGGCGCTCTACAGGCCAGACCGTTGGACCTACAGCTACCAAATTTGGTATATGTATACCTTGGAGGTCGGGAATGTGCACCTCGGAGCCTTTTTTTCGAATTTTTAATTAGAATTTGAATTAATTAAAATTTAAGCGAAATTTCGACGTTTTTCCGCTATAACTTCCGAAAATATTATCGCACAAACATGATTTTTACATCAATTTAAAGATTAAAAAATTAGCTTTCTTATGGTATCAGTGTTTTAATGTATACCTTAATTCTCTATTTTTAACGGATTTTCAAAGAAATATTTTAATTATGTTTTTTTGATCACGTGACCGGATAAAAGAAAAGAAAACAATGACGGAAGTTCAAATAATAATAAAAAAAACTATCATCGTAAATCAAGTCTAAAGAAATGATACTTTCAGCACGTGACTGGATAAAATAAAGTAAACATAAAATGTGATATATTTTTAAAAAGTAAATACAAAGAAAAGGATTCTATAATCGTTTGCAATTCTAAATCATTAATTCAACAAATCTTCTTTATTTACGGTAAACCTGATTGAATTTAGACAGGATATACATTTAAATACCGAAGCAATGGCATATTTCTATAATCGTTTGCAATATCTGTAGCATTAATTCAATATTTTTTTTCCATTAAAAAATGTGATAGTTTCTAAAAAAAAATGCTAAGCCAAGGTTTTTATAATCGTTTGCAACATCTAAATCATTTATTCAATATTTTTTTTTTCTTTTTCGCTTTCTTTGAAAAAACATATTTAATATTTTGGCAACATCACGGAAAAAAACATTAATTTCAGGCCAATCAATGCCCGGAATTACTTCAAGGCTAATCAATATGTGACTTAATTTAAAATTTTAGAACGCATTACTCATGGTGAACCAGCTGGTCGCCAAAGGCGGCTAGTGTATAATAAAACAATAAAAATGATTAAAATCTCACTGTAGTAATAAAATCTAGAGTTGAAAATTTTGTCACAAATATATTTAAGAAGTTTTGAATTCTGGGCAAAGCTTGCACTAAAATTAAATTGATATCAAAGCAGAGTTTTAAGATGCCGTAAAAATTATATTTTGGACATAGTTTCTGCAGTTATTGGAAAAAAAAAAGTATCAAAATACACGTAGTTTTAATTTAAATATCCTTATTACCACTTGGTCCGTATTTTCTCTTACCAAATTACATTTGTACCATAATATGAGAACTTTGGATGAAAAGTCTGACCTGTAAAGCAGCAATTCACAAATCTTTATTAAATGTAAATTGTTTGCTATATACAATGCCTTACGATTGGTTCATGTTTTTGTGTTCAATGACTAATATGATTATTTCATTTTTAAGCCAGTTTATTAAATATACTATTAAACGCTGATATTATTTGTGTGAAATATGCCTATGACATTTAGTTTATCTACTTCATTAAGTTAATTCGGATAGCGACCTTAAAAATTACGTTTTCATGACAAGATTTTAAATTATTTCCATTTTTGTTCAAAATCTAAACCTAATAAATAAAATTTAGTATAATAATACATGGCTAAATTTAATAAACAGTCAAGACCAGAAATTTTCTAACTCTAATGAGACAGGAATTTGAATTAACTTAATCAAATTTCTCTTTAAGATGCTAATGTAATGGAAGATGATCCTTCTTTTACGCTTTCTGTAAGTTTAACCTAATTTAATTTACTAATAAATTTTTAACAAATGTATTTTTTATAAAAAAAATATTGATGATTCTTTTTTTATGTGCTGATTATCTGTACATGGAAATTTCAATAAAATGGGTAATGAAAATACATTTTTAATTTATTGTCTTTATTTTCGGAAAACAAAAGAAAACTTCTATAAATATAAGAATAAAGTATTCATTTGCATTCATCCAGTGAACGGGCCTTCGCGGATATGGTACTCGATAAGAGATGAGATTTTCAATTCTGAAACTGTTTTTCATATTATTATGTTTTTATTTTAATTGATAATTTTTTTTTTATTTTTCAGGTAAGAACTTTTGTCTGAATTCTTTGTATTTAATTTAACCAGATGTTGATTTCTGCATATGGTAAGGGAATTTTTTTATACATATATCTATATACATATATATTGCAGTAATTGAATTAACTTATTGTATTTTTTCTGTAGTAAATGTGTCTTTATTTTTTAAAATCATTTTAATGCATGCTAGAGGAAAAAATTATTTTCTATTAGTGCTCTTAAAAAATATATTTTATTCGATCAGTTCAAAGATTCATATTAATTATAATATTTTCTTTGTCAAAATCTTTGCACTAATTTTTTTTTTTTGCTATTTTAATTAGTTCCGCTGAATACCACTCATGATATTCCTAATCTGTCTACCTATTCTTGTACAACAGAATATATTAGCCTTTTTCCTTTTTGTAAAAAACTTTGCTTTACAGAATTCTGTTATGCAAAACTGCGTATTGAAATTTTTTGAAGTCCAAGTTTTGCTTTCCTTTCTTCTCTATTCATGCTTCTGAATCTATTTAGAATCTTGGCATAGATTATTTGATGCATTACTTACTAATATGTATTAAAGGAATTTCAGTATTTTTTTAATGTTTTTTATTATTAGGTTAAGAGTTATATAATATTAAAAATTGTAAACCATATGCTTAGCATATTGGAATAAGCTTTTAAAAAGTCATGCTTATAATTTACTAACTTGATTTCAGTACTTTTCAGTTTCGGTAATAAAAACAATTTGAGTTTAAAATTTTTTCCATTGAGTTGCGTTGATAGAAAATCTGTCTTTTCGCAAAAAAAAAAAAAACAAAAAAAAAAAAAACCCCATAATTTTGAATTAACCTGTTTTGTTTAGTTAAATCCGTCGCAAAATAGCAGTGTAATATACAGTTGAATGCTGAATTTTTTTGTGTACATCACCTCACTGATATGTTTTGAAAAATTCTAGTTTAATATTCACAATTCAGCATAATTTGACATTCATCGGCTTCTCTTTGATTGTATGTTGATGATGTTACACCACCCAATGGTGCTTGTGTAATTTATAAGTAGAAATTATATGTCTTTGTCCTGGAGTTCACTATGAGAACGCCAAAATCATTAACATTGACCGCTAAAAAAAGAGAGAGAAAAAGTTCATATAGCGTTTCCTGCGTAAACAACGGTTGTGTTCCCAACGTCGGTCACGATTGCATCTTTGTGGACGTGAGATGACTTGCCAAAAGGCTGCATTCTTTTCCATCCATCCACTAGGGAAGACCTGTTTCCAATACCCCTGCTCCTTCCTTTCCACCAAACCCAATTTTCTTCTCATCTTAACTATGACCGAGAGAGAAAATAAGGTTCCACACTGTGCTGGGAAAAAAAATTAATAATAAATAAATAAAACACTTCTATATTTGGGCCAAGTTCTCTTTATTATAACTATATTTTAAGAAGAGAGATTGGACTGGGCAGTGGCACGGACTGTTGTGGGTATTGTTATGGTAAGGCGTGCGCAGGAGGGTTCGTCAATTTTTTTACCAGTAATTTACAGCATAACTCTCATTTCGGTGGGTGTTATGTTGTGAATTTGTTGTGAGTGATGTGATGGTCAAACTTCCTGTAATCACTTGAGGTCATCTGCTCAGTGACGACGCCAGCCGCAGAATGTGTGCCTTTCTTTTCTGTATTATTTTTAAATATTTTCTTGTTGCTCTTTTGCCCTGTATTCCCTGTCTTTATGAAAGCCGATTCCACTTCTAAATGTAAATTAGTTCAAGGGTTGGCGTTTTGTGCGACTTGTTGGTATGGGGCGTGGGAAATACTTGTGAATCCAGCGTGACCTGAAGTAATTTCTAGTGATGGGATTTTTCGAATGAAGTTTTTCTTGTCAGTTTGGAGATTATTGGATGTATTAAAATTTTTCTTCATTTATGGAGAAAAACGATGACCTAGAGTTAGTTATTATCGTTAATCAGAATGATATTGCGGTTTATTTTTAGTAACATAAATCTAACATAAGAGCTTTTGATTGTTCCTAAAATAGTTTAATTTTGTTTCAAAATAATTAAACATTTATTTATAGACTTAATACTTTTTCTATCTAAGTTGTATTTAATAATGATGCTAAGTCATATCTTTTCTGTTTATTTTGTTTTGATTAACATTTACTTTAAATAATAAATAATACTAAAACAAGTTGTTTTGAATAAATCTTTTTAAAATCTCTTCACAACAGTTTGCCAATTAATTTTGCATCGCGCAATTGAATTTTGTAATTTTTTTTCTGCTATTAAAATTACCTTATAGCATAGTATAATGCAGAATTAATTTATAGCATTTTCTTTTAAATTCCTGTGACTGTAACATCATTCGAATTCACTATTGAAATACGAGTAATATATATATATATATATATATATATATATATATAATATACAGAACAGTACCTACATTATATATTTAAAGTCAAAATGTTTTTAAGTATCTTTTAATAATACATCTTGCAGTCTGACGAAGGCTTTTGTTTGTTTGTTTTGTCATAGTTGCTAATGAAGTTCTTCAGTGGCTATTTTAATCGTGTGACTTTTTTTTTATCATAGTAGAGAAAACCTTCGATAAGCTTTATATAAGACTCCTTAACTGTTTTGCTTTTATTATTATTATGATTATCCAAGCAAGAAAGACTTTTCCTTACATCAGTGTGCTGTCTTATTGATTTATTTAAGAATTCTTAGAATAATTGAAGTGTTTATAGATGTTATCTAATTTTTGTATCTGATTATAGTGCCTTTCAATTATTTAACTTCAATTTGAGTCTGAAGAGCAACAGTTCGATGCCTGTATGATGCAAGGGTTCAACGATTAAAAATTTAAATCAGTCAGTGTGCTTTATTTTAAAAACTTATTTTCTACATTCGTATGATATTAATTTAATCTGAAAAAAGTAATTCTACTATCATTCTTCCAATCTGATCGAAGCTCAGAATATACGAGGATCGAAGCTCAGAATATTTGAAATCGAGATAAGCGAAATTAGAACCAGGAAGATTGAATAATAAGATTATAATAAAAGTCGTCTCAAATCAGAAATTTTCATTTTATGCTACTTAATGAAAAAATAGAGATCCATGTTGTAGTTAATATGACCAAAAGAAAGAATAAAATCATATTCCTTCATTATAAAAGAATAATTGTTTTCTTGCTGTGATTTTTGAAGCTAATACATTGTTTTTAAAACTGGAAAGAAAACAATGTAACATTTTTTTTTCAGAAGGTGTATTTGAGGAGTTGATTGTTGTAGAAACCAATGCGGGCGAGCACGCACACAATAATTGTCGTTTTTTTTTCTTTTTTTTTTTTTTTGTGAATAATAAAGACGTTTCTCTTCACCAGCGTTTCTGTATTAAAATTTGCGGTATGATTTCAAATCACCCATGAGTATTAATTGAAATAATTAAAACTGATTTTTTTTGTAGCAATAATTTTCTCCGACCATAGACCTCTGCATATTTCAAGATATTAGATACTATTTCATTTTATCTCTAAATTTTCTTTATTCTGCTTTGCCCATTTGACATTAATATTTTTTTTATTAGCTTCCGCTTCACTGATTACCATAGTTTCATGGAACTACACAAAATGAACCTAGCAACTGTCTTTTTTACTTATTTTTAGTCATTTTCGTGATGTCTGAGATTTGGACAGGAAATTGTAAATCACTTTCATGGCCCCTCACCGCCTGCTCCGAAGTTTTCCGAGTGGGGAGCCTCGTGTGAGAGTAGCGTGCGACTAAATAAAATCTTCAGTCGCCCATTTCCACTTTCTAATTTTCGTTTTTATCTTCCAGCCAGCTGGGCAAAAGGTGATGTAATTGGTCGCGGCTTGTACGCAGCCAAATCCCGTGGTCAATTCCGGTTCCTTTTGTCTTTTTTTCCTCTGACTCGGATTTAACATCTGTAGGATATAGTTTTCTATCCACTTCATGAATTCAATGATACGGATGTGATATTCCTCTGTAGCGTTCATGACTGACTAGAAGCGTGAAGTGATAGTAATTGTTTGGGGATGGATGACTTTCTTGTCACGCAGGTCTGGAAAAATGAGGCGTGTAGAGAGCTATGTTGAAACATATTTTAATTTTTATTAATGTTAATATTGAAAAAAAATCGTGGATTGTCTGTGTTATTCGATTCCTATTTTCTGACCTACTCATATTGTTGGAATTCACAGCTGTTCTACTGCCTATATGGTTTTAAAAAACTCGGCCGCTGATGTAACAAAAAATTCTTTCTTATTATCACTTTTCGTTTGTAATTCATTTATACAAGAGTTTTGATATGCTCGTTGAAACGTAAATCTTTAATACCGCTATCATACTTCATGCATGCTGTTAGTCTTTTAAAAGGAATGTCAGCCTTACTGTTACCTAAATCATTCAAGCTTCGTCAAGTACTGAAATTTTAGTCACAACAACATTTTTTTTAACATATTGAATTCTTATTGAGAATTATACCAGCCAGCTAGTTGAATAATGCAGCACTTCTCATTTAAAACACATAAATAAAATACAACGAAATTGAAAAACCCCGAAACTTTTTCACATAATCTTTAATGAATGCATTTGTATGTAATTAATTTAACTTCATGCCATTGGTGAAAAATAATTGCAGAAAAACCAATTTTAAGCAGTAAATCGCTGGAAAGTAATTTATTCATAAGTACCTGGACACTGAATGCGTATTTTTGACTCTTTTTAGTTTCAATAGATCTGAAAAAAAATTGATACAGAACTACAATTGTAGCTCCAAAATTGCGTACCAAATTTCATACATACTTGTTTGTGAAAGT
The DNA here is from genome assembly GCA_026543055.1 of Argiope trifasciata. Classification (NCBI taxonomy): domain Eukaryota; kingdom Metazoa; phylum Arthropoda; class Arachnida; order Araneae; family Araneidae; genus Argiope; species Argiope trifasciata. The sequence continues at coordinate 7,093,646 of JAPMOQ010023314.1, read as the reverse complement.
GTAGGCCGACAAACGGTCAGTTCTTTCACTGATTTGGTTCACAAAAAATTCTACTACTATTCATATCTACTATTTTATATAAAACTTGTGTACCAAATTTTATTCGACTAGCTCTCTTCGTTTAGTATTTATTGTTTTATTTTGGACAGCGAACAAGGCTGACTTCTGAATGGATTTCGTTCAAAATTTGACAGAAACTTACAATTTGGTGTTAAATTCATTTTAAATCCAATTTTAATTCGTCTAGTTCAAAGCGTTTTAAACTAGACGAATTGTGTTAACTGACAGATATAATTTCAAAATTTTTTTTTAATGAGTGGGGAGGGGGTCTGAAAAATCGGATGTTCATAAAAAAATTTTAGTTCAAACTCTTTGATAACAATATTTTCTTTCTTTCTATACCAGAAAATAAAAATGTGCTTTTACCGTTAATGTAATTGAAAATTTTGCTTAGTTGTGATTTTTGGTGATCATTTATTTCATTTGCCTAAAATATGTGTTATTTATGACACCGTCAAAAATAATTGGAAATCGGGAACATCTTTCACATCTGGAGTTGATTCTCTTACTGTAATAAGAGTCATTTTGACCACTAAGTCAATCAGTCTTCAGACATCGAAGAAGTCCATTAAAACACATTTCTTTTTCTTAAATCTTTTGAAACAAACAATTTTTAGCAATATTATGTTATCTTATTTTGTTGAATGAACTGCAGAATTCCTCTCTTTAAAATAGTAAGTCTTGATTTTTCTGAAATATTGGTCATCGATCGAAACTGTCCCGAGTTGAGGGTTAAATAGCCTTTTTATAGAAGCAAGGCATTAATAAAATAATGTGAACTATTTTCTTTTTCATATTTTACTTGCCAATATTGTTGTAAATATTACAATATTACTTATCTTAAATTGAAAAGATGTATTTAATATCAGTAAACAGTGAGATATGTTAAATAAGTAGATAAATAGATAATTTTAAGATAAGTTGTTTAATTTTTATTAAGTGATCTGAAAATATTTAGAATTCTTTTGCTTCCAAAATAAGAGATTTTAACATTACAAAGGCTTTTATAATTGAATTTTCTTAAACCATGTTTAAAAATCCAAAAAGTAATGCCTAGTTGGAAAATAAACTATTTTAATATTGTTCCGACATAAGCGCTAGACCAAACACATTAAAGTTATCACGCAGACAGATCAAACCGACAAAGGCTCATTTCGGCATTCGATATATCTTAATTCAGTATATATATATATATATATATAATATATATATTACTGACATTTATTCTTTAAATAATTAATAATAAGTTTTTCGAATAATTGTAAAAGCTATAAGTGTGAAATTTCCTTATAACCTGTCTATTAATCAAAAATGACAACCGCAAGCCTCTTTCTTTTTTCGAGAAATATACATATTTTTTTAAAAATTCGAGTGATTTTTTTCTATATGCCCTAATGTTATTTTTAGAACTTACTCCCTTTTCCAAATTGCACAAATAACAGCTAATTGAAATTCTTTATAATTTTGAAAAGATCGAGTAAAAGAATAGTTTTTAGATCATTTTTAAGTTAGGATTACGGATTGAGTCTATCTGTGGATTTCATCTAAAAATAAACGAGTGCGGAATAGCATGGCCTGTTTTATTTGCCCAATCAACTCAGAAGATGATGTTCTGAGCAGATTTTTGTATTTTCAACCGGTTTCGGAAAATGTCAGTTGTGAAAAATATTTTCTCTTTCGGTGACATCTTAACCTGTTTTTATAAACACTTGACATTTTTTCTCATCTTTCTTCGGAATCTTGTTTATTCACGCATTGTGGGTTTTCTGTATAATTCAAGAGTCAGTGAACACCGTCATATTAATTTGGAAATCTTTTCTGATTTTTTAAAGGGAAAATGAGCGTGAGTGCCGAAACCAAGTGTTTTTTATATTTCAAAATTGATAGTAAATTGTTTATGCATTAGACATAGATAAAAGCTAATTTTTCCCATGCACGCATAACAGACTCGTGCTACTTCAATTTTACTTTTATTTTCTATGAAATTGGACTGGAAAATAAATATGCTGTACACTCCCGTGTATTCGGCTTAATGTGGTGGAAGGACTGGCTGGATAACAAATAAACTGATAGGCTGGAATTCTCTGAATTCATTTCTTCGCCCACCAATAGCAAATTTTTACACCGAAACTCACCACTATAATACGTATTTTCTCACTTCTTATTGAGTACTAAGCTTTGCAATTATCTCAATGAGAACACAGTCACGACTCAAGGAATCATAGAAACAGCTGTCGGTAACGTGTCGAATTAAAGTAGGAGGCTCTGTACTAATAGTTTATATATATTTATATACTACATTGTGCGTTTCAAGAGTTTTTTAGAGAAAAGGTAAGTTAAAGGATAAAAACCGATCGCGTTTTAACATAAATTCTGTAGTGCCCAACTTAAATGCAGGCAATTTAAACAAAATAAACAAAACATTTGTTTGAATGCATTAATTTAAACATTAATTTAATGCTCGCAATGTATTGTATATTTAATTTGACTAAAAACAGAAAAGATTTTATTCGGTAAAAAAAAATGTGCCTCATTGGCGAGATAAGTTTTTAAATTTAATAAGAAATATAAATTTAAAGAAGAATTAAGAAATTTAAATTTAATAATTTAATAATAATAATTTTAAAATTAAGAAATTTAAATTTAATAAGATATAAGAAATCATTTTTTATTCTAATAATATTTTCGGATATTAAAATAAAAAAAATATTCGCCAAAAATTTATTAATTCATTAAAAATTCTAATTAATATTTCAAAAAATATCGCTTCGAGATAAAAATTCTCACTTTGAAAAGTATATATGTGATGATAATTTTGTTAATTTATATATCAAATACTCTGCCTTACAGCGGGGTAGGATTCTCTCTTGCATTCATCTTATATTATAAACAGGCATAGTGATAGATTTTTCCATATTTTTCTTACGAATTCATTTCTGCTCGGCTCATTTGTGGAATTCTTTGGTGTATGGAATTCTATGGTTTTCTCTCGCTGTCTCTCCTTTGCATGCTTGAAAAAAAAAAATGTTTTTTCTTCAGAGGAGCATTTTTTTTCCGCTTAAAATGAAATAATATATTCAGGAAACAGCAAGTATAGTTTCTGAAAAATTCTTAAAATTCTCTTTTGCACTTTTTTGAGCAATTTTTTTTTTCAGACTAACATTTCTGAAGAATCAATGAGAAATAGTTTTTTTTAATCCTAATTATTTTCAGAATTTTTTTAAAATTGTTCCATAATATTTAGAAACATTTATTTTGTAATAAGAATAGCTTTTTTTTCTACCTTACAGTCTTTTATTTTAAGCAACTTGTATTAATAACAGTGAAAATTCTTTAACCTGATAATTTAATCATTTAGTAATGAAATAAAATTTCGTAGTTATACTAAAAAAGAAAACTTGTAAGATTAATTGATTCTCAGTGCTTTAAATGATTTATTGCTTATTTATTATTGTAATAATAAAATCTTTCCTGTCCGGATGTTTAAAATATTCCTCTAATAAAAAAAGCTATATATCTTATTTTAAATGTTCTAATTAACATATTTTATCTAAATACTGTGATATTTACCTGCACGAAATTTCACTTGGTAGTCATCTTTAAATTTGATACATGAAAGGATTTTCAATATGATATATATGTATATTGTTTTTACTAATTTTCTTTATTCAATTTATTTAATAATATCACTTTGTTCATATTTTGTATTAACTTTTTCAAAAACAAATTTTTAAAAATTGCAATAATTTAAATACGGTTAGATGTCCCATTTCTCTTAAAAGGGTTATCATAATAGAATATCTTAGATTTAGTTCTGGGCATCTGATTGCCAGCCGCCGCAAATAGAAATTCGCACACTAAGGGAAATTATAAAATGGTTATTACTAGTTCATGCACCAAACTCACCTGTAGTTGTTATGGGTCGTCATTGATGTATAGCCAACACAAGTATACCGATATCGGTATATCCTCCGAGAAACAGTGAACCCATTTATTCTCTGACTTCAAATTCAGAAACAGAAAAAGATTACTTACTCATTAGAGTTTTATCCCTGTCTTGGATGCGTTAAAGACAGCTGAATGATAGTCATCACCACAAAACGATGTGTGTTAAAATAGAATTTTCATGACCAGTACCTGCCTCGGTGATATCCATCCAATATGAAATACTTTCCTTCATGGAAGTGAATGTAACTTGATATAAGAATAGCATTTTATTGTAATAACCCTCGTTCCCACGTGAACATATAGACTGATGGTCATCTCATTGAGGAATTTGATACAAAATTTAAAACAAATCTATATTTCTGATGAAAAAGCATGCGCCAAAACAATTTCGCATTATTAACTTCACAACCAAAGATGTCAATCTTCACTTTCCCACACCTCGGCAAACGAAAATAAACCTATATACTGGAATTTTCTCGTCTCCATAGCTTTCTTCTTCAGGACTCCTTGGAAGGGTAGGGGGAACCTCAGGAAATTGTCTGATGATTTCTTGTAATAATTATAAATACAGTTTGAGCTCTAAAATTGATCTTGAGTTTCTTGCAATAAATAGGTATTAAATTTTTATTTTTATTTTTTGCTTATTTATTTAATTTTTGTGAATTATCTATATTATTAAGATCTGTTACCGGCAGCATACCAGTTTCAAGTAATACCCAAGTTAAGTAAAAAGTATCTGAATTTATTTGTATATTCCTTTTATATTCCAGAGATTACGATTCAGAATAGTTGTCTTTGTTTTTGGCTTAGTATTGGCGGATTTATGAGATGAAAAATCGAGATTGCTATCTTATTATAAGTAAAAATTTACTTTGGAACCATAAAAAATAACTTTTAAAAATAAGGATTTCTTTTTAAAATATCTTTATTTGTTTTAAGTGGCGTTACATAACTGCTTACTTTTATTGGAAGGCTTCAATAATCCAGTTCTGTTGTCAATTCAAGACAGATTTATAAACTATCATGTAAATAATTTGCCTTCTAATTGCACAAGTAATGGAGTTAATATAAATTACTCGTATAATGGTGTAAAACTTTAGGAACGTTGTCTTAAATAGAATATAAACAGGGTTTTTTTTCTATCCATTTAATCAAAAAATTCCATTTCTTTCATTCTGTATTCTGTACATTTCATATGCATTTTATTAAGAAATGTCTTTTTACTTATATTTGGAGAAGCATTCAAAATATTAAAACTTCTTGTCTTTTCCGAGCATTCTTATTTGCTCTAATTTCTGACATTGTCTATATAACCTTTAAAACAAAACTAAGGCACAATGTGGAAATATCATGCCTGCAGTTGCAAAACAATCTGCATTGTTGTTTTCAACAATGTGATTTATATCATTAATTTATGATGGTATTATTCAATCAAGATTAGATACTATAAGTGGCAGCTTGAAATTATTACGGAGTATGATAACCCCAACACAAGTCATAGATTAGGGGGTAGGTATGACATGAACTGAAGACATGGCCTTGAAGCGTGGGATTCTTATCCCGATGAATTCGTTCAACCCTCGCACCAACCTTCATTCCGTACGTCTGGTTACCATAGCAGCAACAGGTGTGAACAGGGGACAGAGAGCAGGAAAAGACAGAGAAAAAAAAGTTTATGTGTAAACGCCCTGTGACATCACTTAACTTTCGATTTCAGTTTGGGAGAGGCTGCGTTTTTTCCCACCCCTGTATGTTCCTCTGTATATTAAAAAATAGGTTAAATTTCCTGCGTAATCTTTAGAATAATTCGAGTTTGAAAGAAATAGATGATTGTATATTTTAATGTGTAGGCATTTTTGTACAATTGTATAATTTCAATTAATTGGCAGAAAAACAGAGAAATCGTCTATAGCTAATAAACTGATTTCTAACTAAGTGATTTTGTTGTGAAGTTAATAATGCGAAATTGTTTTGGCGCATGCTTTTTTATCAAAAATATAGATTTGTTTTAAATTTTGTACCAAATTCCTCAATGAGATGACCATCAGTCTATGTGTTCACGTGGGAACAAGGGTAATTACAATAAAAAGCTATTCTTATATAAAGAAAATTTCGCATGCGTTTTTTAAATTAAAATTGTAGATTTTTATTAAAATTCAAACTCAATTAATCGAAAGGAAGAAGGTCAAAATTCATATTCGATTTTCTTTATTACACAGGCAACAACAACAACAAAAAATAGCGACATAATGAGGCACTAAAACCAGAATTCGAGATTTTCTCTTTTGCCGGTGGCTTTTGCCGGGACCTTCGAAAGTTTGCAGGTTTCCTTCCCACCTTCGCTCAGAAAATAGAACTGAAAAGATATCCTAACACTATAGTATCAATGTATGCGAAAGCTACGACGAGGACCATTATGGATAAAATTTGATATATATTTTGAACAAATTCGTTTTCTATCAAATTTTGAACGAAATCCATTCAAAAGAAATCTGCGAGTGAACTTGATTAATACAAAACTTAAACAGCTAAATATATGAAATTGGTTTAGGGCTTTGCATTCCAACTATAGGTTCTTATCAAATGTTGAACCAAATCTTTGCAATGGCCAATCTTTTAAAAAATCTAGTAAAAGGTTGGCCGGCTGTTTGTGGACTTTAACATGTATGTAAAAATAACTCATAAACACAATGGCTTAAATCAATGAAATAGAATGTGTTCTTGTTAGTTTAACTGTGGTTCTATGTCGAATTTTTGCGTCATCTGATCTTGGTTCAAAATTACGAGGTCCGTCCCAAAATAGTCCTCGTGTTGCTTTAAACGGGACGCCAATAAAACTAAACTAAACTAAATGTCGAATTTTGATTTCAAATGATCGGGAAAAAACCAAAGTACCTTTTAGTACAATATATTCACTAAAAATGTTAAATTTTACACCAAAGAACTATATTTCGTAAACTGTTGTTCAAAAATATTGACAAGTATCCTTATAGATGGATCCACAATTTTATGCAGCATGGAGTTGAGGATATATAGAATTGGGTATGCAAGAAAGTTTCGGAAATATCAGTTCTGGTTTTAGACGAATGTGAAGTGTAAGCTTATTTCAATTTAAAGAAAATTCAAAAAATAGATTTCCTGAGAAAATAATATTAACCTTGAGTTATTGAAACTCATAAATCTAGGTAGTTAAAATAGAAAAGCGATTAAAGGAAGTGTGTTTAAAAATGCTAGTAGATTGAAAACAGTTGATTTGCTCTAAATTTGAATGGATCTACATAAGAGTAATCTTAAATAGCTTTCAAAATATATCTTGAAGTTCTCTTAGGATAAATAGGTCAAAATACTGGCATCAGCCATCGTTTTATTCTTGCAAATCATTATTATTTTGATTTGAAATTAACCTTTGAGATCAAACTAAGACTTTATAGTCTCCTCTGTCTTATAAAAAAAAAAGAAAGTGAAGCGGATTATTTTCCATTAAATGGGAAATGTCAAGAGCTATTGAAACAGTTAATGTGTTTAGATTTATATATCACTCAATTTTCTGCTTCAGCGGTTACAATCCCATCTGTGAGATATTTCCCACAGTTGATCGCTCGTTTTGTAACTGTTTTTACGGTAAATATTTAGTACCTTGGCATTGTTATTATTTTTAGACACTTAACAGCTTGTCTTTTGTTTGTTTTGTTTTGTTATCGTTGTGCCATAAATTACTTGATAAATCGGATAATGCCTTTTTTTGTTTTCTTACTTTTGGGGATTTTATAACCTTTTGTTCTTGTTTCTTTTTACGGGTTAGTTATAATTCTGTGATATGAAGTGCTATCAAATATACTTTAGTCTGGCGCAGCATGGCCAAAAAAGCCAAACCAAATATACTGAATGCTTATAATTAATGTTTCACTTTGAAATGGTCCTAAAAGTAAAACTACTGAACCAAATGTTATCAAACTTTGTTATAGTTTAAAGAAAGCCATGGGAGCTACCTTGCTGTGCCAAAATAAATAAATAAACTTTAAAAACTCACCAGCAGGGGGAAATGGCGCTCTATGCGATGCCGTTAAACAAAATAGGACAGAAAGACATCGATTTAAAATGCGTTTAATCGTTTCTGAAACGTATTGCAAAGCATGTTTAACATGGTATCCACCATTTTCGGATTAACGATTAAAGGCATTTTAAACCGATGTCTTCGTGCTCTATTTTTCTTAACAGTATTGATACAGCGCCATTTCATACTTGGAGGTGAGCTTTTAAACTCTTTTTGGCAAAAAAAAAAAAAAAAAAACCTGGTCTTCTTTAAATTATTAGCAAGTTTGTTAACATTTGGTCTCGTGGTTTTCCTTTTATGACCATTTCAAAGTGAAATTTTAATTATAACCACCCTGTATTTTTTTAAAAATTATACCCTTTGTGTTGATTTAATTTGTTCAAACAAAGAATGTTTTGTTTAAGACGATAATAATTTCTTAGCAGTTAGTATATATAATTGTGCAAATGAATAAGAACTATTATTTACACTTAAAGCCTTCTCATTTATGTAAATACTTTTATTTTTAGTATTATCACTTATCTAATTTTTAATTTTGTTGACTTGTGATTCGTTGTTTCAGATATATTATACATTTCCACATTTTTATTCAGTAATTTCTTAGAGTTTCCATATTTTATTTATTAGTTTTTGAGGTTAGAACAGCCTTAAAGGAATACCATTTTGTTTAAAAATTTCAAAACGAGCCATTTTTCTCATTTTAATGTAGATGGCGGTACCATTTTACTCATCAACAATGTGAATTCATTCATGTGTATATTATTGGATTTTTATTTTTCGATATTAAAAAAAAATTCAGTTAATAACATTTTTAATTTTTAGAGTATTTAGTATTGTATTAAATCTATAATATTTTTTTACAGTATTTTGAGTTATCTACATATACAATATTTTAAACACATTTTTTTCTTTCGAAGAATGGTTTTTCTGTACACTCCAAATATTAAGTATTTCAGTATAAAATGCTTTTTTGTTTTGGAAAGCCATGTATTTAATATTAAAATGCATCTAAAAATCACTTAGTCACCTTCAAAGTTCTGCAATATTTGCTATCTATAAACAACAATGAAATTCGTGTGTCAGCAACCGTAAATTGAGTTATGGTTTAATGGCAGAAAAACGTGATTGCGAATGTCATCGAACATCTTAGTATATATTTTTTATTCTTTTTTTTCTGCTGGAAGATCTACAATATATTCAAAGAAATGTGCTTCATAAGCATCACGGAAACCAGAATTGATTGCATAAATTTAATTGGAACTGAATATTTTACGTTTACTAATAGGTATATCTTTAAATATCAGTACACAAAGAAAGGTATCAAGATCAATAATCGAAAATTAATATTTTATAGGAATTTCTCCCCTTCCCTCTAAATTAGTGAACTGAACTGAACCTGAGAATGCAGTTTTATAAAAAAATTATCTTCCATTTCAAAAAATTGCACACACACACACACACACACACACACACACACACACACACATATAACTTTTAATTTTAAGAAAATCTCTTTTTTTTTAAATAAGGGGTGGTTCAGAATAAAGTTATAATCTGTATAATTTCATTTCCAATAATAAATTTTCTTAAGAAATTTTATTAAATTTTCATAGATGAATACGTGAAATGGCAATTTTTATCAGTGTCCAGAAAGAGGAAAATAATTCTCTGAAAACGTATTCGAAATAGGGTAATTGTTTTTATAGCCAGTTAGTTAACTGTTCCTAGATGGCTATGAGCAATCATATTCGTTTGTGAAGGTACGATTCATATTTCTATGCATCTTAATTTTATAGAAAAAAAACCCCATCAGATAATGAAATTTTTAAAAATAGTTTATTTACTTCAAAGAACCTAAACTACTCATTGATTAAATTTAATCTTAAATCGTTCAAATCAAATTTATTTCATTTTAAATTTATTCACAATCAAATTCTTTCACAATAAAAATCATTCAAATCAAGTATATTCGTAATCAAAATAATTTAAATCAAATCATTCATTATCAAAATCATTTTAATGTTCATTAATTTTCAGAATCATTTAAAATTAAAGCAATTATCCTGTTCAGATCCAATTTAAATGAATACAGTAATGCGTATTATTAACTGTGTTACCGCCGACTAAAATACGTTTGACGAATAGTTACCTCTTTATTTGCCGATTATCAAGAAACAGACAAAAAATATACTTTATTCTGTATAACATACTCCTCGCTAATGTGAAACGGAAAGTTCAACTTGTCTAACACACCCCATTGCAACTCGTTTGAGAACATAACTAGAATTACCTCTGTCAAGACATTTCTATCCAAATTGTGACGTTTCTCCTACACACTGGAATAATAATAAGGAATAAGAAGGAAAGGTAGGATGATCTCCCCTCCCCGGTAAAAAAAGAAATACTTGTTTAATTTTGAAGGAAAGACCTGCCAAAGGATGCTATATTAGTCGAGCAAAAAAAAGGCATATATTAGCTGGTACCCGGCGCTTTGCTGCCGCCTAAAAAGATAATATTAAGCACCATCAAGCAATAATTTGGCAGTGTTTTATCGAAATAGGATGAATGGTACGACAAATAAATATTCATTTTCATATATTCGATTTATGTATTTTTTTAAAATTGTAAAACTTTGTGTTCTTTCACAATGGTATTGAACGAAAATATTTATTGTATCTCATTAATACCGCTTAATATTTGTTCAGATTTCTCAAATTTAATTTTAGAAAATGTGATTAAAATATTTGCTTTTAAAATTGATTAAACGCAGAAAATACATTAATACCATAAAATCTTTAATATAGTTGAAAAGATAATTTTTGAAAATTAAGATGGTGCAAAATTATTTGTACTTTAATATTGTTGGTAGTTACTGCGAAAAACGCTAAAATTTAATTAAAATTAAAACCCCCCAGAATACGCCTCCTCAAAATTTTCTCGCATAATATAATAAAGTTTTCTCCTCTGAGAATGGCTTGCATGACATTTGCGTACTATAACTTCAAAATATTAACCTTTAACTTGGATTTAGCATTTCTGCAGAATCTATTGTCTCCTCGGGGAGTTATTTGGAAATTAATCCTTAGCAAATAGATGCAGTTGAGAGTCGATTTTTTTTAATTTCAGATAATTGTACTGTTATTATAACCATCCTGTAGACGTAAACAACTAGCTGGCCAAGTTTCATAGCAATCGGACGGACAGTTTAAGAAGGCATACAGACATTCATATATACACAGATGGAAAAAAAAATCCCAACACTAGGAAGGAGCTGTGCTAGATAAACGAAATTTGGTAGGCGTGTTTATACATCTGAAACATGACGTCGATTCAAATTTCGAGCTACGCGCGTAAGTGTGGCGCTTGTAGCGCCACTATGAACATGCAAATGAGGTTTGCTTTAAATAAGCGCTGTAAGGTTCGTGATCGTTATTTACAGTTGAGATTTGACGTAGTGGGTTAATGTTAGTCAAGGATGCCTCTTAGAAGACGAAGAAGCCATTATCAACAGCTCACTGAGTTTGAACGAGGTCGTGTTGTAGGGCTACGAGAAGGTGGGTTTTCTTTCCGCGATATTGCTGAAAGACTTGGCAGGAATGTATCCAATGTGCATGAGTATTGGCGGCAGTGGTCAAGGGAAGGTACTGCCTCAAGAAGACCAGGTTCCGGGCGGCCTCGTGGTACTACTGAGAGGGAAGACCGTCGTATTCGGCGTATGGCTGTGGCTAATCATACTGCGTCTGCAGCTGAAATTCGAGCTGCAGTTGGCATCACTGAAACAATGAACTGTTACAAATCGGTTACTTCAAGGACAGCCCCGAGCCAGACGCCCTGTACAGTGAATTCCACTGACTCCAAACCACTGCCGTTTGCGACGGGAGTGGTGTCAAGCTAGAGCTCATTGGAGGACGGAGTGGAGAACTGTTGTGTTTTCTGATGAAAGCCGGTTCTGCCTTGGTCCCAGTGATAGCCGTTTGTTGGTTAGAAGGCGGCCAGGTGAACGCCTGCCAGTGACCTGTCTGCGGCCTAGACACACAGGGCCTACTCCTGGAGTTATGGTTTGGGGAGCAATTTCGTATGACAGCAGGAGTAGTCTCGTGGTTATCCCACACACCCTGACTGCAAATTTGTACGTCAGTCTAGTGATACAACCTGTTGTGCTGCCATTCATGAACAGCATTCAAGGGGGTGTTTTCCAACAGGATAACGCTCGCCCTCATACCGCTGTTGTAACCCAACATGCTCTACAGAGTGTCGACATGTTGCCTTGGTCTGCTAGATCACCAGATCTTTCTCCAATCGAGCACGTATGGGACATCATTGGACGACAACTCCAACGTTATCCACAACCAGCATTAACCGTCCCTGCTTTGACCGCCCAAGTGCAACAGGCATGGAACTCCATCCCACAAACCGATATCCGACACCTGTACGACACAATGCATGCACGTTTGCATGCTTGTATTCAAAATTCTGGCGGTTACACCGGTTACTAATGTACCAACATTTCACATTTGAAATGGCTCTTCTCGCCAATGGCTCTACCTGGGATCTTGAAACTTTAATCAAATAACTATGTTACCTAGACAAATGTATTCCTAAAATTTCATTACTGTACAATAATTTTTTCTTAGTGTTGGGATTTCTTTTTTCCATCAGTATATATATATATATATCCTACATGTTGCATTTGATAATTAACTTCTTCGCTTCAATGATAGCTTCCGATCAAGGCCGAAGCCATGTATAGAATTAGAAGACATTTGTTAAAAGGAATAGCTGATAATGGAGTTATTATTGACAGTAATCTCTCTTTCTGGGAGATGGATGCAGCTACTGATAAAATCTACTATTCGCTCTTAATTGCTCTCTTGCCCACTGATGAGTTCGATAAAATTCCATAGGGAATTGAATTGTTTTTATGAAGGATCATTGACTTCAAGAGACGGAAGGTTCTTTGAGTCATTTGCCAACTTCTGCTGTTTCGAATGCAATTTATATTGCGTGTTTATTACTGTGTAATCTCCAAAGAAGATGGATTGAAATGTCAAATGCTTAAATCGTTTTATTCACGTGTCTCAACTTTGATTTGACATTTATCTCAAACTAATCTTTTATTTTGTATCAAAGCCTTAGAATTTCATCATCTGAGATGCCCAAGTTTGAAAGTGAACAAATTGCTGTTAGCGCATTTAAGTGCAGCAATATATAATTATGATTATATATTGGAACTACCTTATCTATCAATTTAGATATTAAAGATTTAGAAATTCAGATAATAAAGATTAAATTTTAAACCATGTCTTCATCAGCAAGATTTTCCTAAATTGTTTATTTAAAGTTATGAAAAAATTACTCCTTACGTATTATCACTTATTAACCTATTTAAAATTTTTTTTTATTGAATTAGCGAACTTTTTATGTTAAGGTCCGTTAATGTTACCGATTTCGATGGTTTTTTCCCTCCATTTTACAATGATTCTTTAAGATTGATTTTTAATGAATGTATTCCCTACTATAATAATGTGGGAATTTTTGAAACAAATAGAATGCCGCTTTTTTTTTTTAATCTTGAAAATGCTTGAAATTTGCTCACAGGATTATATAGAAATATTTATGAATATAATTATATTTTTATGATTTTTAAGTTATTTTTATATAAGATTACTTGATCATGATAAAGCTTTTCAAACTTTCGCATTCTGCTTAAGAATCAGCTTTGACACTTTTTCTGAAAAATTTGTTAATTTTATTGAAAAAATATATAAATTAATCGAATATTATTTATTTATTGGGTGAATTAATTACCTAGTATCGGCACGGTTAACGCAGACTTATATAGAACCGGATAATCCAGCGTCCACTATACTATTAAATTAAACTGAAATCGATGAAAAGTTAATACTACGGTCGAATCACCCTTACATTAATTTCACTAACGTATTAGTCAATATTTGAACACAATTGAAATATTCATTCAGAATTTAATCACAAACATGATAAATCATTATTCTGCATATTAAGTTCATTTGTATTAATATTTTGTTTCAAAATGATATGAAAGCTATCTTAGGACAACTTGATAATTTTGAATTTTGTTAAGGCAATGAAGATGGCACTTTAATTGATATTGTCTGCAAACTTCAACAACGGACCAGCAGGGCGTTTTGCCTACTACAAAGTCAGCGAGTACCATGATCGTATATATGATGAATCTTGCCTTCAATCTGGTCTTGAAATGGAGATTTAACCATGAGATTACAAATTCTACATCTGTTTTTAATTAAATATTTTTACAAATGGTTGTTGTTCAGTATTCGATCCGATTATTTCTGTTACGGTGTTGTAAAACATAATACATCATTTATCGATTACGTGATGGCTCATATTCTGCCTACTGAATCTGATATATCTATCTAATACTATAATACGAGAAATGGTTGCCAAGTCGAAAATCGCCCCAGAATTAATAAACTCCGGTAAACTTGGGGGTCTGGGGTTTTTGGCCACGAGAAATCGATTGGCGCCGGTTTTGAAGCGCTACGGTCGAGCAGTTCGGAGTTACAGATAGGATATTTTCAAACTTTATCAGTTCGCCATAATGGCTACTTAAATTTTCAAGCGGTAACGTGCTGCCATCTATAGCCAATATGGCGAATTAATAAAGTTTTATGTTTATGCTGTTATAGGTTTATAATATGTTTCTTATGTATGTAAATATGTTTGGTTTTTCTAAATAAATTTGTCAAAAATATTGAACTTCAACACACTTCAATCTTTACCTTTACTTTACCTTTGTATAGAATAGTTCCCTTTCCAAACTCTAACTTTGTTTAGAATAGTTTACAAAGGTGCTCTTTAACCGGTTATCTTTTCACCAATGGTTTCACAAATTTTCTTATGGCATGTATTGTTTTGATAAATCACAATTGAAAATTTAAATTTTCGAGTTAGCTTCGATACCTGTTTTCTCCGAGCGGAGCTCGGTCACCCGCTGGTAAATTTTAAGAGAAAAAACAAGAATTGTTGCGTGTATTTATTTTATTGGCAAATAATAATGTTGTTACATTTCTTTTTAATTTTTTATCTTCTTTTTGCTAGTATTATGCTAAATGTTGTCTCTAAAAAAAAGTGTTGAAATTTAAAATCTCTGTTATAGCATTAGAACAAAGCAAAAAGCATTTCCATAAAGATTTATATTTTAAGTCAATTAGAAATGTAGTAGCCGGTATTCTATTCTTAGAATTATTTCTTGTTATGTAAAATTGATTGCAATAACGAATCTGTATGCTTTATTCCTTAAGTTATCTTTTTATCAAAACATGTGTATAAATAAATGAAAGAATAGTAAGAAAATTATAACTAGCAATAGTTTTAGAGGATTTTTTTGGCATTATGCTTCTATAAAATCAAATTGTATGCACTTATGCCAATTTAAAATTAAAGTGCTATTAATTAATTTATAATTTTCAATTCAAAAAATAAAAATCTTAAATCGTGGAAAAAATCTTATTAATTATTAAATGATTAATTATTGCTAATAATATCTAATTTTAAGTTTTTGATTAGTAAAAAATGACAATTGTTACCAATTACTTTATTGTCCTTGTTATACAATTTCAAAAATTCAACCTTTAAATTAGTGAATTAATAAATGAAAATTAAATTACTATCTGTATAACTAAATTACCATCCCAATCAATTGTTTATTTGATAAATCACCATAAATTTGAGATTCAATTAAGTAAAATAGACTACTTTCTGTCTTATATGTCATTTCACAGCATTTATCATTAATGTATAATTTAATGAAACAATTGTGTAAGTCACCATTGTCATTTTGATGGTCACTGATATTTCGCGTCTTTGTTCTGTCACATAAAAAACAAAATCTGCTATTTCATCTATCGAGCTTGCCATTCATCTTCTACAAGAGAAAACCGTTATTTGTATCACTTTCACGCTATAATTGTCCTGAGAAGAAAATTGCTGACGAGTTTACACTATTTGCTGACCTTCAATGCGTTATCTGTTAAATTTTTTTTCTCAAAGTTCAGTTCTTCTAATTCCCAATCGGGTTCGATCATGATCTCTTAAGCAATTACCTTTGACAAGTGATGCATATTTATGGCCCATTTTTCAGAATGATTTCAATCTTCGTTTAATCAGTTCTCTGCTATATGCTTCCTGACTATGTCCCATGGTCGAGTAGTTCAGTGATAGTAGCTTTCGGCAAGATATTGATCATATTGATTGTAATAATTGTTTATCGCTCTCTGTGTGTGTTTGCATGCAACTTTAATAGTTGAAAATACTCCCGCATTGGAGAACTTGTATGTTTCAAGGGGAAAACCAGTCATTAAATCTGAATGTTTATGCTGGTAGCGGTATCCATGGTTTCGTGATCACGTTCTCTGTGTGAACGACGCTTAAGGTAGTAATGAAAAGGTTAGTTTTGGAATGGTGCAGTTGAATGCAGGCATTGGTATAGTTCAATAATGAACTGAGTTTCAAAACGTAATTATCAGACTTGAATTTTAGTAATACTTGTTCAAGTATCAAAAATGTCTATTACACCATTAAGAGGGTTAAAAAAAGAACAGTTCATTTCAGTACTATCGATTTTTAAGACTAAGAAGAAAAATTAAGACCACACTATTAATTAAAAATATAGCTAATAATGTTACATATATGCTAAAAGAAAGAATTTTGCCCAGGCTCTCATTTCAATTTCATAGAAGGTTTTATTAAGTGGATTTAATGGTAAAAGATTCGTATCTTAATTTTTTTTTTCCATTTTAAAAACATAAATTTTAAAAAAATTTCTGTATTTATGTGTATTAATCCTTTGCGCTCGGATGGTGACTCTCACTCATCATTCAAGACGGTGACGTTTTATTTATTTTCTTAATTTTAATTGCTAAAAAATACCTACAAAATGCTTAGAAAGCATGGAATAATTATATATATATATACATAATATTTCGGATCAATGAACAAGTTTTTGTATTAAGTGAATAAATATACATCGGATTACTTTTTCGAGAGCAATGAATTAATTAACTGTAAGTTATAATTGCGTTATTATATTGATTTTATGTAATATACAGATTGGTCGTAAAATAACCGTGACTTTGTGTAAACAACTCCATCTAACATTTATGACCGCGATGAAACCGAAATTCATAAACGAATTGTGGATAACAAAGGACGATGAACTCCTTAAAGAAATGTCTCAAAAGTTGTTGATGCAATATCTTGTACTCGAAGAAGGCCTGCATGTCGGACTTGTTGCTTCTGAGCAAGGAGATGATGTTGATTAATAATGAATTTCTTATTGTATCTCATTTAGTTATTCACTTTTTATCACTCAGACGTAAATAAAATCGTTCATAATACAGTTTCCTTGCGTTCATGGTAATCATTGACTTGTCTTTAATTTCGACTGTTTCAAAATCTCTTTTATTGGCGACTTATTCATTTGACTGTTTTGTTGATCTTTTCTCCTGTGCTCTTCGCAGTATGTTTATGAAATTTAATTTCCTTTCTGTACATTAATTTTAGCATCTGATGCTTTCAGACAAGGATTATTTATTTTATAACTACCCTGTTTCCATAAAATAACAAACTGCACTGGAGGTGGAAATTGTCTTACAAAAAATTTTGCATGAGATTTTAAGGAAATTCCTTTCGGCATTTTGCTTTTTTTTTCCGGAATTTGCTTCTTATGCACGTAAGAAAGTCAATTTGTTTGTTATGCATCTTATTTTGCAAGAAATTTCAAAATGCAAAAGCAATAGACCTCAATTTTAGAAATTGATACAATTAATTCCGTGATTTTCATAATTTTATTAGATTTATCTCGGAGTTTCCTTGAAAACGTCTTATTTAATGTTCGCCTTGTAATCATATGATTAATATAGTTGCAAGTTGATCTACCCCTCTTGTTGCACTTCATTCTTATATAGTTATATAATTTCATTGCATGTCTTACTAGGGATAATCTTTTCATTTTTAGTATTTGGGTTTCATTCTCTTTTGATCGGCCATTGCTGGAGCCACACAGTCTATTGTCATTATTAGATTAGCATGAACAATTCATTAGTTCTGTCGGTATCATTGACACATGCCGATTGTTTACTCATCAAATTCCAGCCATAGACAAGCGACATCCTTGGCGGTGCGAAACAAAATGCACTTGACATCTCATCTTCTGAACCTGGAGGTGGCTTTGTACCATTTGGAATTCGAATGTTGTTTACTTCCGGTCAGGGTTCACTTTTTGGTTCATTGCACAGCGACGGACGCCGAAGTAATCGTTCAAACACCCAAGTGATTGTCCGATAAAGCAGTTAATGAGTCGGCTATGACGTCCCTTTTCAAATGTAATTAGTTTAGTTTTTGGCGGATGACTTTTAAAGATTCATTCATTGTTTCTAACTTAGGAGCGGAACGTCATGCGTGGGGGACGTTTGTCAGGAGGTTTTTGTATGCAGGTTTTGTAGATTTCACTTTAATATTTATTGTTGTCTGTCGGTCTGTTGCCTTTCCTTGTTTCGGATGTATTGTTTTAATCTTGAGAGTGAATGCAGAGCTTCCTGATGCTTTGAAAAAATAGCTATTACTGTACAGAGCAAAGTATTGAAATTAGGTTTAGAATTCCTCTGACACTTTTAAAGCTACCGACGAGAAATCTCGCCTTTCAAATACTTCTAATTACAGTTTTCTGTTGGCTAAAACTTGTCTCTC
Source organism: Argiope trifasciata (assembly GCA_026543055.1). Lineage (NCBI taxonomy): Eukaryota > Metazoa > Arthropoda > Arachnida > Araneae > Araneidae > Argiope > Argiope trifasciata. The sequence goes on along the minus strand of JAPMOQ010023314.1, from coordinate 7,074,835 downwards.
ATGCCAGTTTAGATCGGTTGAACCTTCTAATACATATCTGAAGAATAACTTTATTTTATTTAATTATTTGCATAAAAAAGCCGGAAGAATTGATGTTTGTCTTTACATGGAGTTTTCTAATTCATTCTTTAGCGATGAATGTGTTCAACCGAATACACGAGAATATGTTTGGGAAACCATTTGAGTTTTTAAAATGTGTTTCATTTTAATAAAAATTGATAACTGTAACCGTTTTATTGTCCGTACTTAAAAGACTGTTGAATTTTCTTATTTCATCAATTCCTTTCTAGCCACAAAGTTTTACTACCTTATGTATGCAGAAAAACCATTGCGCGACACAGGAGTATACATAAATAGAAAAATAAAATCATCTGGTTAAAATATTTTAACTGCTAAATAAAGACAATTTTCATAACATATTTCAGCGATACATTTCTTATGAAAATTATGATGTTAAATGAAAATTATTATGTCCATCAACCATATTATATGAAAATGCTGCATCATCTTAATCGCAAAGTGTTGAAAATCAGGTGAGTTCTTCCAAAGACTTCAATACATTTTTATTTAACTCTCTATAACTTGTCAATGATACTTCTTTTATTTTTATATCTATATCTGCTTTTAAATCAAAGCTTCAAATAAAATTGATCTCATCTTTCCATCACAAATGCAACTGCCTATTTACTACCGACCTTGAAGTTTCCATTAATCATCTTGCACTGACCGACTTAGGAAACATTTCGATCTTCAACACGTATTCCTCATTACCGATTTCCGAACTCATTAGCAACAAAAACCGATAGAGCACTGACAATAGAGGCACGCGAAACCCTCCCGTTTTCTGTAAACAAAGGCCCTCCTTACTTCATCACCTACTCCTCTCTGCGTACAACCTCGATCGTTACAAAGTTATTGTATACCGAGAGCTTTATTTTATTTCTTTGTCTACCGCCTGTTAATTCTAGGAAGTGTGAAGCTTGAAAGTGCTGTGGTCACTGGAGCGTCAAATGCTCATATATTTTCCTCTCATTTTATCTGAAGCTATAAGTCGGCATTATTTTGGTGATGTCTATTTTCGGGTGTATGAGGATCGGGTCTCCCCCTCCTCCTGCCTTCGATGGACCATAAATAAAACAAAGTTAGAGAATAAAATGAATTTATTACTAAAAGTTGTGTTAAACAAAGTTACTTTTAGATGGAATCATTGTGAAAATTCAAACAGTTGTCATAGCAATTGGCAATCCTCGTTTCGAATAGCTTTATTACTAGTGGTGTGAAATGGGCCTTAACGTTCCTTTCAAGTTTCTCAATTATCCCAAAACTTTAGAATGGCTGAAAATCACTCGGTTATCGATGAAGGGGGGGGGTGTAGAACACAATTTTGTCGCAAGATATCTTATTCAACGAATTGCTGAAATGGTTTTACTCTTTGTTCTAGAATTTTTTTCTTTACATGTTACATCGGGGGTTAAAAACAAGGTGGCATTCGTAATAGTCTGTTCGTATGGATAGTATGCTTTACCCTTAGTTTTACAATTGATTACAACAATTCGATCACTAAAGGTGGTGTTGACTTCGTCACTGCCCATAAGTCGCTCATGCATGTGAAAATCATGCCTGCGCAGAAAGAGCAGATAGTACACGATAGTTACAAAGTGCTGATCCTTTCACACATATATACTCTAATTGGTACTGGCAATATAAATTCAGGCAAAAAAAAAAACATGCACTAAATATTCCTTGCTTAATACTCTGAAAGATCTCTAAACATTAAGCAGATATTTCTTTGTCCCATTTCAAATATAAGTAATAAAAAGTTTGGATGAGTATAGATAAGGGCTGATAATTCTTGGATATTTGAAATAAAGAAATATCTTATAATTTCAAAAGGATAAAGTTTTTTTCTTTGTTTCTTCGAATTCTTGTATCAAAAGAATAATTGAAATTTTGCTTAATGCATATTCTATTGATAAGGGTTTGAGAATTTTACTATGTAGGATTAAAAACATGAATTATTAAATTAGGTTTGAAGTTTCAAATATTGATAAAGAATTTATTGTATTAACATTGAATGAGTTGGTTGGAACATGACTGTTCCTCGCAGAATAATTTGAAATGAACTTTAGGAACAGTATTTGGAATTTTTATTTTCTGCTGTTTCTTTTCTTTAGGCATACATTTTTATGACTTTTTATCCTGTAATATATATTTTATACTTAAAAGTGTAACTTGAAAAACAGTATTAAGCCATGTCATTTATGTAGAATGCATTTAGCTGAACAACTAGTGTTAGACTTTTATTAACATATAGCCTAGTGTTAAATCTTAACAGTATGGGCATAATAATAAAAGTTTATAGTGAAAAAAGAACTGATTTATAGAACAATAATTTTACTTCAGATTGTATGTAATCTTTCTGTCAATAAAAATTCAAAACATCATTCATAAAAGAATAAGAAATAAAAGTTCTAATAACTGCTTAAAGATTACAATTTATTTTTTACACATATAGTAGGCTTAACAAACGCAATAAGCTCTCATTTTATGATCCTTTATAAGCCGCCGAAAACAACTTGTTAATCGAAATGTCAGTAACATTATCATTTGTGTAATGGATCCTATTCCCTTCCCATAAGATCATAAAAATGCGTGAAATCGTAAATCAAAATAAGATTAGCACTTTATTGTGTGTATTAAAGCAAGATAAAAAAAAGGAATTAAGTTAAAACTAAATGAATTTTTTCGTAGTCACAATATAGTTAAGAGATACTAATTGAAATGTTGTTTCATTATTTTATTATCAACTTATCGCCTTTGGTGATCATTTCACTAGAAATATTAATTGCATTTAATTTCAATTAAATCTTTTATTAATGCCAAGGTTCATGATTCCCTCTATAAGGCATTTTTAAGTAACAAACTGTAGCAGACATTTAAGCCATTTGTTTTAATAAATTTAATCCGTTCTGTTTATTATGTATTTTCCTAATGGAACCGATATGTGTGTTACGGCACTTTGCAAACCCGCTGACGGTTATGTGTCAGCGATTTGAGCCGAGTGAGCGCGTCTTATTTTTTCAGCAGCGCCAACTGGGGCAAGAGTACGACTTAGCTACTTCATGCGTCACTTTCGCTTGCACAGCCCCTTTTTACATGGGGACGCATTGACACACCTCACAGAAGAAGGACGAACAACCATGCCTGAACCGGGACTCGTACCCTTTACGCCTGGACCACGATGAAGACGCGTTACCCTTATGTGACAATGGCGGTGGAACTGACATAATTATGTTACAGAAATTTGAATATCTGAGTAATTTATTTCAAAATACAGGCCTTCTTTTGTGGTAAAGTAATCAAAAGAATTTTTGCTTCTTAGTATTCAGATATTAATTTACCCTGGTACTTATTTTTTAGTTTTAAAAAAAAAAAAAAAAAAAAAAAAAAAAACAGACTATTAAATATTTGAATGAAACGATTGAAATAGTTTGAATTGCTTTTCATCAAAGTTATTAAAGTTGAAAAGTCTGCATATAAATATTTTTAATTTTTTTTGTCAAGATTGGAAAAATTCTCATAAATATTGAATTAATATGCAGGAAAAAGCAATATTTAAAATTTCGTAATGATGTAAAAAATTTGTGTCGTAATATTTTCAGAGTTAACGCCGGAAAATATCAAAAGCTCGCTTAATTTTTAATGAATTGTAATCAAAGTTTCAAAAAATCTTGTCAGGGTACCCAGTCTGTCCTTTTGAACTCTAACGTAGAGAGAAACATTAACGCGCACATTCGTCTTCGTGTTTGGTACAGATAATACAAAGAAAACTTTTTGGTATTATTTGAATTGTGACATGTAAAAATTAAAATGCGGACCACATTCGGTTTTTTAGAGCATGATTGTATGAATACATTAATTCTTGTTTATGAGTTTATGGATTGCATTTTTTAAACGGTTGGCAGTTTGTGAATATGTTTGGGTTGATAAATTTCTTGTTTTAATTTTTTTTTTTCACTTGTGTAACTTTTTAAAACCTTTTTTCCTTTTTAAGTTAGCAAATAACGGAATATAAAATATATCCTTTTTAGCATTTGTTTACATTTTTTAATCCAAATTTTAGATTTACTTCATTTATTAAATGGAGACTTAAAGTGTTAAAAACCCGCATCTGTTGTATATAATATTTTCTGAATTTAGATAATAAGTATTATAAAGTTTATCATTATCGATAATGCATTTTAAGGTATTTTCTGCATTAGAAATTATTAAGGACATATATAGTACAGAATTACGCAAAACAACATATTCTTTTACTTTCTTAGAATATTTAATTATTTTCAAAGGAAATTCCGTACTTGCTTCCTTAGCGCTTCAGGCTACTTTAATATAGTAGTCTGATTTAGTCTAAAGTAGTATAATGCCTACTAGTCGAAAAAAAAGGAAACGTTTTTATTTTTAAAAAAATAACAAAATTATCATTGTTTACTACCCTAAAGTATTAGTTGGTCAATTTTATTTAATACATTGAAAATTAATTTGAAGACATGACTTATTTTGTCTGCTCCTATGTGAACATATTAAAAGACGGTTCTATCTGACATATTAATTGCGTCACTGGTATCCGTGACTGACCATTGATGTTGCCCGAAAATTGAATTGCTATTTCACCCTTTGCCCTCGGAGAAGTAATTCGTTGCGTATTTATTCATTTAAGACTAGAAGATGCACATTGCTCTAAAAAATAAATTTATATCTAATTGTTGTAATTTATTTTCCCGAATTATTTTCAATATATTCTTACCGTTTTGTATATATTTTTATCAATTAAAAATAAACAAAGAAAGCTCTAAATTGATGCACCGTCTTGAATGGTGAGTGAGAGTCCCCATCCAATGCAAAGAGTTATAAATGAAACTAACTGTTGCTAGTTTTCCATTGTCTTGATAATAACTATCATCTTCTTATAATATCCCAACTCTGTAAATCATGCACCTGCTAATTTAAAGCGTGCTTCTTTCATGAAAAGAATTTTAAAAAAACACATATTAAAGTTTTATTCAACTTATTTGTTGCCATTTTTCATATTATTCAAAAATTTCATTTTTATTGCATTTTATAACGCAAAATTGTCAAAAAAAAATATCATTAGAAATCAGTCTTCGTATTAAATTGATCAATAGAAGTTATAGTTAGCTGACTTATGAATTTTTTCCTGTTCTTTTGGCTGTTTTTAGGTAATTTTTCAGGGAGCATTGAAATATGGTGTTCTGTAAGATAAGTCACACTTCTTGGTTTCCAGAAATTAATGTGCTTCAGAAATCTAATGTATTAATTTACTTCATGAACAAAAAAAGTTGTAATATTATTACTTTAGAAAGTCTTTTGAATCCAAATTTAACATACAGTTTTATTAACTCTCTCTCTCTCTCTGCATTGGTTACTATTACAAATGTTTTTTAAAAATGATTTTCGCTTTTTTAATTTTAAATATCCATTTAGTAAAGAGATTCTTACAAGATTAGTAAAATCTTTTTTTTTTGTTTAAATCAATTTGTACGGATTCATTATAAATTTTATTTATTTTTCGGAAAGGTTTAATTTAAATGAAGAGAAATGTTCTTTTATCATCTTCTGTGTTGTATATTAATAATGTTTCAAAAAATATAATATGCCACATACCAAACTTATGTCTTTAAATAAGCTTACTCGCGTTATGAGCAATTTTATGCAATAAAAGATGATTAAATTTCAACTGCTAAGATTTAATCTTAAACAATTATTAAAAGATTTATTATTATCTTTTTTTATTTGAATAAGTATTTCAATTTTCTAAAATATCTTCGAAAGAAAGTTTTCTTTCTCATTTAATATTATCGTTTCCGTTTCTACAAACAATGGCTTAGAAAACACAGTTAAGGTAAATTTTTTCATTTGTTACACACAATTGTAAATTTCTACTTCTTGTAAATTTCATTTTGATCAGAAGTACTCGATCCTAGTATTCAAGAAAATATTTAAGTCAAGCAAAGATCTAATTGCGTGTTGGATAAGAAGTGCTCCATTCTGCTACTCCCAGTCACGGACATCACTTCTTGGCTGACGAAAACAATAAAACAAATCCTTATTAAAATATTTAAATGCTGCATCCTGCTTACGCTATAAGGCTTACCGATGTACGCGTGAAACTGCAAATGCGGATGACATTAACCATCGATCTAATCAACTGCATTTCTTAATTGTCACGGGGCCTCCGTCTGTCATTGTTTCACTAAATAGTTGTTCTCTGAATTACACTTCAATTTGCGGTCTGATTCCTGGCAAGTGCGGTCTTTTCAAAACGTTGATTTGTCTTCAAGGCTTGATTAAAGAGCTTTGTTATTCGCCTTTTGTCTTTTGCTGCTATTCCTCCTGACGTTCTGCCACCCTTTTGTCATCCTATCCCATCCTAACTTTTTGTGACCTGATTAAATAAAGGGTGGTGGACTTATGAAACTGATATCGTTTTTCCTTATGAGCTGCCCTGTTAAGAAATATAAAGTGGTAATGAACTAGCTTCAGTAGGTTCTACTATCGATACAATTCAATACCTGTAAATTTCTAAAACTTATCAGGAAATTTACTGTTATTGAAATATATGTTATGTTTTGAAGCGTTAATATCGTTTTGAGGTTCTATTTTAGGCATCGGTCATCATACATGAATGTTAGAATGTTTTCTTGAAGCCGCTCAGTTTTCACACCAGGTTTTTTTTTCTTGGTGATAGTAGTTTAAACTAGCAATTTTAATTCTGTATAAAAGCTATTAATAGTTCGTTTTTTAAAATATCCACTTTAATTGTGTTTTCCATCCTATGAAGTTTGTAATTTAAATAAAATAATACAGAAATATGTTTTATGTTGTTTTTACTGGTAAATATAAAAATTGATACATTTATTGGAGTTAAGTTTTATAAATTAAAAATGAAATGGTGAACCAAATTCCGAAATATGAAAATATACTTCCCGTTTCGAAAATATACTATTCGAATATATACTATATACTATAAGAAAATATTGTATTCGAAATATATTTCCCTCTACTTTATGGAAAGCTAACTATAAGTTGGGATATCAAATGATAAAAAGAAATTTTTACAAAAGAAATTGTCAAAAAAAGTATATAAACGAGGAGGGAAAAAAGAATGTGTGTGTGTTGGAGCTCCAGACCCTTTGACTTACACCTATCAAATGTTCGCTTCTTAAAATTTTTTTTTCTAAAAAATTAATTATTTTTAGTAGTAGCGTTTTCTCACAATAACTTCCGAAAATATTACCGCCCCAAAATTATTTTAACATCTTCGTTCTTAAAACATCATCTTTAAGTTCGAAAAATTGATTTTTTTTAAGATGTTTTATATTTTATGCTTTAAAAAAAGTTTCTTTTTTAATATACTTTGGCCGCATTATTGCATTATACCATATATTGCATTGATGTCCTGAAATTAAGCCCATTTTCATTATTCCATCAAACATTTAATCGCATGATTTCCTTCTGTTGAAGAAAGTTAAAAAAGAATTGGTGTGAATTTATATCTGTACAGTGTTCAAGACAAATAAAAGATTGAAATTATAGTACCAGAAAATTTAGAAGAAAGTGTGCCTGAAAATATTTAAATTCACCTCTGGTAAAATTGTTTAAATTAGCTTAAATGTGATTTCTGCGTTCACTGTCGCAAGAAGGGCAAGCGTATTTGATACACCAAAACTTTAACTTTTAAAATATAAATTAATATTCCATTGAGGCGATTGAAAATAAATCGAAATTCGAAAACAACAACAAAAATATCATAAATAAACTACCCATTTCAATTTCGTGCTCAATATTTCATTACTTTTGTTAGAAGATACCATCGGCCTGATGGCGTGAGAAGACCGGCTTTACTTCCCATCAGAGTTTGTTCTTATCCGAACCTCTTCGGAATTCTTAATGACAGTGGACACCGCGTTGGCGTCGCACCCACTATTGTTGCCTGCGCAAATGGCCTCAGCCACTTCCTATTGCAACCATTACGGCCGATGACCCTATCCCCCCTCTAATACGCATTTTATTTTACTTTCCAAGACAGAATTTCTAATTGCCCAGAATGTTCCATCCATTTCCAATAAAAAAACGTGTTGCAAACTTTCCTTTATTTTACATTCATTTCCGACAAACTATGCATTCCATTGTGTGTTTGTTATCTGTGATTTGGAGACTGCGATTGAGTGGTTCACAGAAAACAATGTCGTGTTGTTTCCGTAATGCCTTTTTTTTTTTTTTTTTTTTTTTTTTGAAATTGATGAAAATCTTGTCGCAGGGTGAAATTTGAATTTCGATTTAGGAGATAAGCTCTAAATGTCTTCAGTGAACCAAGCTAGCTTGGAAATGACATTTCGCACAATTGGTAATTTCGAAATTATCATTGCAATCAGGTGCAATCCTCTCTTTCGTGAAGATGGTAATTTCCATAAGTGCAAAATACCGATTATTGAATTTAGTACAATTTCAGCTGTATAATCGGTATTCGATTTGTAATAATTCCAAATTCCGAGAGTTTGAAGTGTTTTTATGAACTTTCTGCTTTAATTGTTTGTTTGTTTATGAGTGACCTTCATCAATTAATTCTGTTTTCAGTCATTGCAATGCTTCTCTGTGGCAGTCAAGGCAACGTTGGAATTAATTTATGGTAACATGATACACTTCAAATTCGTTAAAATTAAATTTTGGAATCAAGTTCACATCTTGTAGAAGGGGGGGGACGAGGGTTTTTAGCATATGTTGAAATAACTGCTGGGTATGTAGTTAATTGACATATCTGATTTCATTCGTCATGTGATTATGACTCATAACTACATAAGTTTTTTCAGTTACCAACGTTCGATATTTGACTCTCTTGTTACATGGTATGCGTCCAAACTGTATTCCAGTTCATTCCAAACATTTTGTAGCATCACTCACTCTCTCAATGTTTCTTAATTGTGCCCAATTGTGTTCTTCAACTTTTGAATTTTGCTGTGTGTGAAATTATATTACATTATTATGAGTTGTGTGTGGAATATTACATTAAATGTGAGTTGTGTGTGGAATATTACATTAAATGTGAGTTGTGTGTGGAATTCATTAATTAGATATTATTTATGTACCATATATGCCGAAGACGCTGCCAGAACGTAAGGAACGCATTTATACAGCACTTAGAACCATTGAGAGAGAATAATGCTAGAAATTGTTTGGAGCGAACTGGATTACAGATTGGACATATACCGTGTAACAAGAGAGTCACACATCGAACGTTTGTAACTGAAAAAAAAAAAATTGGTATATTTCTCCTTAAATTCATGTATCACCTATTGAAATATGTGCAGTAGTTTCGAAAATACAATTTTAAAAAATCGCTTCCATCATTTGTACTCAACCTGCATTTAATTTAAATTTTGAATTATTATTATTCCCGACGAGCTAAATGATAGCAAAAGACGGATGGTTAATAATGCAGTGAACAGGTGGTGTTTTGACTTCAGATAGTTAAGACAGTCTGTTTTCTGACTTTTTCCCTTGATACTCTTCTACGACTCAGAACAATCTAGGTTCTTATTCGGAATATTTGTCGCTTTATATTTAGCAAGTACTTTACCTTGGAGATTTCTTTTCTCATTTCTATGGATATCAGTTATGTGTCATCCGTATCGATTATCTGTCTGGTCACATACATTCCATTATGCTGTAAAAGAAGATTTTCCTGAAAAATCAATTTGTTTTCTGTAAGTAGAAACATGAAAGGCTGCACGCCGTCATGATAAGAGAAGGGTTTATCTTTGACATAAGCACTCGGTTTCCGATTACTCTTTTTTGACATGATGCATTTTCTTATGATTTATCGGTAAAAAAAAGTTTGATAAATAAAGTGCTTTTTGTTCAGACACATATACACTGTTGTCTGATTCGGCACCGTGTGTAGATTTTTTTTTCGTTGATCGAAGGTTTTCTGCTTACTTTATTGTCTTTAGTTTTTGCGATTATTATTTGTTAGGAGCTTATTAAACTAATTATTGTCCCATTTTTTATATAATAAAAATAATAAATGTTTATTGCTATCTGCCTTTCAATTATAACTGAAATCTATCTAATCCACCATTGTAAGCATTGAATTATTTGGTTAAAAAACTTATTAAATGTATATATCTATATATCTATATATATATATAATAGTTCTTAATTTTTTAAGAAATTTTCGAACATACAATTTTTTGAAACAAATGATCGAACCCTTTACTTTGTAGCCATTCGGGTATCTGCAATGCATAAGTTTTTCAACCAAACAATTCATAGCCTATATGATTGGCATCATTAATTGGCCACGTGCCAAACGCAATATGCGCATCAAAAATATCCTATTCACTATATGATTTCAAATACATTATTGTATATATTACATATATGCTTAAAAATCCCAATTAAAGAATAACTTTTTTTTGCAATTTTCTTTTAAAGTAATGTAATATTTAATGTAAATATGTTGAACTCCCAATTAGTGTGTGTAAGGGGGGGGGAAGGTTATTATTGTTGATTTGACGACATGTTTTATGACTGAATTGAGAGGTTTGATTTATAAATTGTAGCCTGTGTAAAATGATTAGAAAATGCAAAAATCATTTAAAATGTTAACATTTTCTCTTAATTTCTTAAAGTTTAAAATTGTTTTTAAACTTTATTAGAGTAAGTACATATTTTAATATATTTGAGTATATAAATTTGTGATTTTTACGTTTTACAAGAGTGTTTTTCATTGTTTTTAGATTTATATTTGTGTACTTTACGATAATATTATGTACATTTTTTTATATATTCCCATTATTGCAGCTGTACGATTAACCAGTTTTAAAAATGAAATATAGACAAATCAAATCAAACCTAACCATTACCCTTTTACTTTATTTCTAGTAAAAGGTTCGAATTTTCTTAAAATTTTATTTAAAAAATTATTAGTGATTATTTTTTTTTCATTTTGATACTAAGTAGAGGCAAGCAAACTTTTATCGAATTGAAAGATTTTAAAATAATACATCTGAATTCATTTGAATGAAAAGGACGCGTTAAGTAGCTCTAGAGTTTTAAAAAAAATTACTTCAAGTTTTAGAGAAACACTTTTAGAGAACAGAAATCGCTACTTTCTCGATTTTTTTGGGAGTTTAGATCGAGTGTATTTTAGGATTACAACAAACTTCGTTCCTTAAATAAATCCAAAGGCAACTGACACAACTAAATTATTATTTCAGATGAAATAATAGTAACAGCATTAATCCAGAAATAATGAAGCAACTTTCGATTTACAAAATAATATTTGCGTTCTGCTTCTTCGACTGTTAACTTATTACGATGTCCTTTTATATATTCTCTTCCTTACTTTAACAATGGTGATGATTCTTCGTGAACTGAACAGTTCGTGAAATGATTTTTTTCCCCTCATAATAAAACCTTTCAATCATTACTACTGTTGTGGACCGACTAAATCCTTTAATGAGCTTCTATCATGAACCGCGAACGTTTCATTGAAAAAATTGAATAGGAATCTAGTCGTAAAAGTTATTTTTCCAAAATGCATTGATTTTGCTTGTTCCACTTAGCTGTTTTAAGTCATTCATTGTCTTATTCTAGGAAACACCGATTCAGAATTTTACTTACTTTCTTTCTATTTTAAGCTCTTTTGCAGTTTGTGTGATTTGGTAGCATTCTTTTTCAATTGGTTTTAGGTTACTTCTTTTGTTGACGATTTAAAATCAGATTGATAAAAAAATGTTTTGAATGTAAAAATCTATTTTAATTGTCTGAATAGAAAGAGAAAAAGATTTTCTTTGCGAATACCTTGAATTCTCTGTATCAATTTTAATGATTCTCTTGTTTTTGTTTTTCAACCCCTCCATGTTTTCCTGTAAAAGTATAAAATAAAAGGCTAGTTGTTGTTTTTTACACATAGGTTTTTGTTGTAAAATGTGAAAAAACCATTATAGTAATGAAACAATTTTTTTTATTTAGAGTTTTTAATTTAAAACTGTTTTGTATGGTGATAAATCATAGCGATGTAAATTCTTTTTCTTATTATAATACACTGAGGTGCCACTGAATTAGAGATAGCAAGAGATATGCAAATTGTGTAGCACGCATCATTTATGCGCGAGGAAGGGGGCTGTTGTAACTGCATATATAGTGTGGACTGTGGTAGTTCTGGATTAGTTTTTGGAATCGCCATTATGGGTAAACTACCTGATTTAGATGCCTTTGATCGCGGGCAAATCGTAGGGGCTAGACGCATGGGACATTCAATTTCCGAAATCGTCAGACAGCTGGGATTTTCAAGATCGACGGTGTCAAGAGTGTACCAAGAATACGTGAATGGTGTAAAAAAAACTAGCAATCGATCTAATTGCAAAGGACAATTAGCCGTGACAGTGCGTGGTGAGAGACGGCTTAGTCGTATTGTACGCAGCCAGCGAAGCCAAACATTAACTCAAATTATCACCCAGTTGAATGAAGGTGCCAGTCGAACAGTCAGTAAACGGACTGTGCAATGCTCGCTTCACTGTATGGGCTTCAGGAGGCTCCGACCTACCAGAGCACCATTGCTCAATGCTCGCCATCGATCTTCACGTCTTGCCTGGGCAAGAGAACACAGAGACTGGAGTGTAGAAGACTGGAAACAAGTGGCATGGAGTGATGAGTCTCAATTCCGACTACTTAACGCCGGCGGGAGGTTGAGAATATGGCGTCAGCCTAATGAAGCCATGGATCCTGCATGCCAGGTTGGAACTGTTCAAGGGCATGGTGGCTCAATCATGGTGTGGGGTGTTTTTTCGTGGCACTGTTTGGGATCATTGGAGTTTGTACCAACCTCTCTCAATGCAATTCGGTATATAAAGTTGCTGGGGAATCACTTCCATCCATTTATGCTGTTCTGTTATCCGCAAAGTAATGGGGTGTTTCAGCAAGACAACTGTACTTCTCTCAAGTCTCGATTGGCTACTGGTTGGTTGGATGAGCATTCTTCTGAGTTTTCTGTCATAAATTGGCCTTCTAGAAGCCCAGAATTAAACCCTATAGAGCATATTTGGGATTTTTCGGAACAAGACGTAAAAGACCAACACACTGCACCAACGAACCTTACTGAACTATGGATAGCTTTAGCCAATAGTTGGCAAGCCATCCCCGTAGAACGTTTCCAGAAACTTGTCTAATCTATGCCTCGTCGAGTGGCAGCCGTTATCAAGGCCAGAGGAGGCCCAACTCGTTACTAGACAGGTATCCCTAATTCAGTGGCACTTCAGTGTAGTTATTGGCATTTTTTGGGGGTATTTTTTCAAAATAGCAACCCAAAATTCATATATAATTTTTATTTTTAATGGGAAATAAAATCTCTGCTTTCATTTCTTTTATTCTAATTATTCCTTCACTGAAATCTTATGGCTATGTCTTAAGTTCCTGGCTTTCCAGATTTAAATCCTTTATTGCACTAATAAATTTCAAAAACGGTGAAAATTCAGTTAATTTTCAGTTCTAAAAAGAACATTAAAAAATGTACAGAAGAATATCCTGATTTTAAGACGTAAAAAATCCCAACTAAAGCTCATTATACAATTTATTATGAATTAAAAAAAACAATGTATACAACATGTATATTTTACTGTATATATGATGTGATTTTTTTACAGAATGGTATCGTATTATACAATTCCTTAGTTGGTGTGATTCTGTTGTATAGTTTTTAATTATATTTAATATGAGACTTTAAGTAAATAATGGATTTAACCGAAGTGATCTTAATAAAGCACATGATTGTTTTTGAATTCCGAAAATTATTCGAGATCAAGAAAATAATAATATCAGTTTCTTTAACAAAGCATTTGTTTTATTAAACATTTATTAACATTATATAAGCATAATAATCTGTGTTGCTAAAATAATGTTTGAACTGAAATTTTCAACCATGTGTAACCAGTAGTGAGTGCGTGTATTATTGTTATTATTATTAATGTATGTTAAGTATGCATGTGTAATTTGAAGGTGTGTCTCGTGATGTGAAATCTATAGGAAATCTCAATAGAATACGATTTCCAAAGCCGGTGTTTTCATCTACACAACTTGACTCTCTCTTCAATATACATGTAGATTTTTTCTTAAAACAATGAAGAAAATACGAGGAAAGAACTGCTTTTATGTAAATTTTTTAAGAAAGTGGTTAGATTCCCCCTCCCTATCTGTTTACTTTAAAATTATCTTCCGCGTAAGCATTTTTTCTTGCCAACATTGCCTAAAAAGGGCGGTGGGAGTTGAGAATGGGATGTCTAAATAGTGTTCACAAACCATGAACGCTCTAATGAATCTCTTCCGAAATCCGTAACAATGTCTGTCCAGCAGTAACTAGTCTTCCGGTTCTTTTTTTAACCATGCCTTCTAGGAGGTCTTTTGCGATGTCTTCCTCCAGTAATTATCTTCATAAAAAGTTAGAATTGTCTTCTCGTTTACTTTCGTTTAATCATATCTGCGAAGCAAGTTTTGTAATAAATACTTTCACATTTTTAAAGATTCGTTTACCTGAATTGTTTAAGTAATTTTAAAATTTCTGCTTGGAAATTTTCATCTTTCTTCTGCAATATTACTATGAAACGAAATACCTACGTGCAACATCCCTGTATATCGTTTTATTATGAGTTTCCTTTACGGGGCAGTTCTATCTCTAAGTGGAATCAACGGTTGTTTCGTGGCTGATTCTCTGTTTTAGAATCGATTGATAATCTTTACGGGGACTGGCCCACCGTAAGACTTGTAAGCGAAGAAAGGAAGACTGGGAAGGACCAAAGGATTCGTGATCTAATTCCACAAAAATCTATCATCATTTGGCGGTCTGGCACCCACCGAATCCGTCGGGAATCCAATGATCTTCCACTGAGTGATATGGAGTGTGGAAGCTTGAGGGGGATTGTCGATTTGCCATTATGAAGACCGCCCCAGAATAATCCCTATTAGTCTGACTAAATTAAACATACCAACCTCCAAGTGGTGGTTTATACACCTAAGACCAGTTGACATTTTGTTGACAAATTATTTTGTCTCACTTAAGAAATTTGTACGATTACACATGGTTCCATACTCTTTGTGATGCACTAATTTGCCCCCCCCCCTCCCCCTTAAAAAACGTTTTAGACATTTCAGTGATGAGATTTTCTATATGTTTACGTTTATGTATAGAAATTTCTTCATTTGACGCACCAAAATAGAAAACTGAATCCACGAACACACTTCATGTGCAATGATGTAAATAAAATAATCTAAAATCAAAATTAAAATTTCGTGACAAAGGAAATCGCCCATTTGTTTCCTTCTTAAAAGTGCATGTTCATTGATGTTATTCCCAATACAAACAAGCTATCACAAGATGATACTCATAATGGTGTCTGACTATTCATTGCACTTGTCTTTCTTATTTTATTATTTAGAAATGTTTCTTTCTAGGTGTGTGTATATATATATATAATATATTTAGTTTTCTCAGAACTAATATGATTTTATTTTGAGTAATATTTTGGAGAAATAAAGAGTTGGTACAAATGAATAGACTCGAAACAAAAAAATGGATAACACTGAATTAATTGGTTGGAGTAGAATCGGATCGTTGAATTCTAGAAGAGTTTTAGTTTGGAGTTCTGAAGAATTTGAAAAAGGGCATTTCATGACAAAAAAAAAATCGAGTCAGGAATTTGACGTGGATATTAAGACCGCCATTGTTTCTGTCACTTTGTAAGGTTTCGGTTTGAATTTTATTGGACAGAACACTAAATATTGAAAATTAGTTTGATAATAAAAATATTTATTTACAAGGAAACAAATATAGTCACACTAAAAGTTGCAAAAAATTATTTAAGATATTTTATTTCTCCCTCTTCTTATTTATCAGTATTAGACTATCAAGAGGTGAAATAACGTAATTGACAGAGGAAGACGGTATGCCATGAAACAGCCAACAACCAGTTACAGTGAAGGAATGTACTATTTTCAATAATAGAGAAATGAAATGAGTGTTAAATTGCTGCAATATCCGTTTATTCGAGCAATTATAACTGGTTACCTTTTATGTGATATTTTTTGTACCCCAATGTTTTGATTTTATGACCAGCCTCAGTCTGCAAAGGAGATTCGTAAGCCTTTTGATATGCATAGAGAAACATAACGAAATAACAATCAGCAATTATTTAATTAACTTGATGAAACATTTTACACGCACACCCAACCTTGTTAATGTAAAGAGAAATTATTACGATTTTCAAAACCTAATTTGATCTGAATTTAGAATTATTATTTTTAAATTTAGGAAATTTGTTCTCATTTTGTGTATGGATTTTTTACTATTAAGAAATCGCCATTCGTAAGCGAAATTGTAAAATTATTTTTATTACGAACCTAGTATAAGAGTCGAAAGGTTTGATACCTTCTACTCTATAGAATTTATATTTCTGATTACAGAGCCTGATTCCCAGTGCGTGTAATTAAAGTGTATAAACATAAGAAAATGAACATTTTAGGAAGTAAACATGTGAAAGGCTAATGACCGTGAATATTTTTGAATTCCATTCACTCGATCATCATTCAGTTCCTTTTAATTGATATGTCTATCATCATTGATCCATGAATTTTTATGGTTCTTTGTTTTATTTTAATAAAAAAAAATCCTGTGCATTTCGTTTCTGTATTTTATTGAAAACAATATACGTATGTTTTTTTAAATTGAAAAAAAAAAAAAAAAGATATTTCAAAGGTCATTTCATGTATTATCATTTTATTTGAAAGAAATTTTGTCAAAATAATTTCGATATTGTAGTTATTTTTTGTTATTTGATTTTTTTTCTCCTACAAATTTCTGTCATTAAAATAGTTATTATTGCTAAAATTCGTTACTGAAAGTAATAATTTACATGATGGTATCGGTAATATTTATCATATTTTCGTATATAATTTATGAGTTTGAAATTACAAGAAAATGTATATTATAATAATTGTTATTTACATCTTGAACTAATGAAAACTATAAATTAATGCGATTTAAATTGATTTTCATTTTGATTGAAACCTCGATGTATAGTTCGAAATTGCATTGTAAAGATTTTACTAATATTTGTTTTCTAGTATGTTTTAAATATTTTTTTTGTTAGAATTGACAATTTAAAAATCATATTTCCATTAAAAAATTATTTTTCATTTACTTTCTTATCAATATAATGATTTGTGTGTTTTGTAATGGTGCCGAATTATTATCATTTTATTTGAGAAATTGTAGTATCAACTAATTTGTCATAATTTCAGCACATTCAAACAAACAATTTTTTTCGGCGTGCTCTTTCTTCCTTATAAATAATAAAATATTTGAAATTATTAAAGTCTATCCTTTGCTTATGAAGTTGTAAAAAGTGTTTAGAAAATGTTTAGTCATATATTATGTTAATGTTGTGAAACTACTTACGATTATTTGACTTAAATCCTTATTTTAAAAACTGTGATGGAACTTACAATTTTGTAACTGAAGCTTGCTGATTTTTGCTTAATTTTTCTCAAGATTTGGAAACAGATAGTAAGACGCATTTTGTAAGCACTAATAACTAAGAGTATTATCTTTTATTGGTATCTATTTATTTTTACTCGATAAGATCATTCTTACTGAATCTTTAAAACAAACAGTCTCAAATCAATTAATTGCTGAAGATGAGCATTCAAAAAAGATTCGTCTGGCAATAATTTTTTTGTTAATATATGAACGGTCAGTCGTCATGCATCATAATGACACCACACCACACCTCCGTTTCTAGAGCTCATGTGGCCCTTTTCCGGTTTGGTATAGATGTAGATTGACTTTACGATAAAATACGAATAAATGCAACATAATAAGAAATGATAAAAACTTGAACGAAAAATATCAGGAGTACAATGAAACTGTACTGCAAAAGTATAAAGGAATTATAAAAATTAATTACTTGAGAAGGTTAAAGGATAAATAATGAAAAAAAAAAAAAAAAAAAAAAAAAAAAAACTATATTAAAATATGCCTTAAAAATTGATGGAGGGGATTTTTTTAAAAATCCGCGATTAGTCATCAAAAATTCACCGAAGATATATTTATTTCATCCATCCATTAATCGCCAAAAGATTCACCAAAGAAGGGATATTAATCCATTAGCTGGGTTCGCCAATGCAGTTAAGCCTAAAATTCTCTTGTTGCATACATTTAAGTTAGACCTATATGCCATTGGCGAATATTTTTCTCATACAATAGTAAATCTGCCTCGCGTATCGAATTGAAGAATTTTAAATTTAACGGTACAATTAAATGAAAATAATTATTAGTTTAAAATGCAAAAACTACTTAAAAACGCTTCGGTATTTCAAATAACTTTGTATTATTATAGAATTTAAAATAATAATGCATGTCCTAAATAGTATGTGACATGTAATTGGGAGTTTGGGTCAAAGGATTAATGCTTAAAGTTTGGTAGGTGCCAAAGTATAACCAAAATTATTGTATCATGTGGTGGGGAATTTGCTGCTTTAAAATATATTTTTCTGGAATCCATTGCACTTTATTTTGATGTGACATTAATACTTCTATTTGATCTGTAATCGTTCATAAAAGTACTTTTCACAGAAAGTGATAAATTTTGGAATTGCTTTTCTATATACATGACTGCTCGCTGCTATACAAAAAAGTATAAAATATTTCATTTAAAAAAATTAATCATTAGTTAAGATGGGTAATAAATACCTTTAATATAAAAAGAAAACTAATATGTTATATTTTTAATTAACAAAAAAATTTAAAAGCCATTTAACCTCATAACTTGTGGGATATATAACTCGAGATACATCCAAGTTTGTTTCTTTTAATTGTGACCTTCCTTGCTCCATTAAGTAATTAATATCGTTAGTTTCTTCGTTTTTCTTCGACTTTTGTTTTCTACGTTCAGTTCGATAGGAACGAGTTCTGGAGGTTACGTGTCTGAGTGGGACGTAAACTTCGGGAAGTATTTTTCCAACCTTCTGATGCTTTGAAGTTGAGAAATTATTTTCGGGCCGATAGCGATACAGTAATATAATCTAAATATTTTTATTTTCGAAAGTAATTATAGCAAGAGATGCATTTGATTTTTAATGATTGCTCTTGCAAAAAGTTATGCATTTGAAGTCGCTCCCAGATTAAAAAGAACGTTTTCTAAAGCATTTCTTGAATTCCTCAGAAGTTTTACAAAATAGATGTATGCGTTTTCTGATTTGCATATGTGCTATTCAAAGAAGATATCATCCTCCCATCTTATAAATTCCTTCTAGTTATCCTCTATTTATAATAATGAAGATGAATGTATATACATTAGAGGGATACATGCTGGCTGTCTATAGATCATATCGTTTAATTAAAATTACCAAATTAAGCAGATATAAGCTTTTGAGGGATGGAAATGGGCCTTTTAGGGTATATTTTTTTAAAATTTTAATTAAAGTTATTATTAGTGAAGTTGCATTATTAGGTTAACTAATAATTAATTAAAATTATTAGTTCTTATAAAACATTATAAAATTTAGGTTAATTAAAATTTAAGCTAAATTTTGATATATATTCCCGCACAAAAATTATTTTAATATCATTTTAAAGGCTAAAAAAATTAAGTTTTTAATGTTGCCAATTTTAAATATTAAATTATTTAGTCAATATTTAATTAACGTCTAAATATATTTTTAATCTGTAAAGCTCCACATCAATCATCGGCGGCTGACATTCCATTTACCGTTTTATTAGTACCACGTTTATTTTATTATTAACATACTATTTTTGTAATTTAAAAGGCATGTTATTTATTGTATGGAATTGCGTGGAACCAAGAATCATAGAATGTTTTTCAGATGTTTAGAGATTTTTTGAATCAAAATAAAACTTAAATGTAAGAATTAAATAATTTGATGCATTAGCAAATCAGTTACGCCATTGACGTGTTTGATGCATCTTTTACATTTTCAACAAGGCTAAAATTTACAGATGAAAATAAAGTATCTCAAAAATTGTGTTACAGTTTCATTTCATTTTGATGACAAATTCCAATTGGTGTAATCCTCTTTTGATATGTATCTTTATTTTTCTTTTATGAAAGCAAGATCGATCTACTAAACCAAAATGCTAATCTATTCCTATATTATAAGCGAAAAAATGTGTCATCAAAAGCTTTAACTACACCATAAATCTGCCTATACTCTAAGCAAATTACAATTAATATTTGATCGAGGTTTATGTGGCATTCGTTTATTAATAGTCTTTTTCATTTACCTCAGGCATATTCTGAATGAAATGTCATTCTTAGAACACCATAATTTATGATGTCCCATGCATGTTTTCTTAATCAGAATATTCTTAATATTGAATTCATTGAGGTAAAAAAAAAAAAAAAAAAATGGCATTGCTATTCAATCGAACACACTGCTTTTAGCATTCTGATTTGAATCAAAATGAATATCAAAATAAATTGTCTGCAATAAGTGCACAATGCGTAGGATTCCGGATGACAATTACTTCTCCGAATCATGCTATTGTATTGTTTTGTGCTTGCCATAATTAGTAGCAATTAAGAAAAAAAGAAGCATCGTTATGTATATTTGATCTAAATAGTTTTTTATATCATTATTTATGTTTCTGTCTGCAATGAATATGCATTTTTACTTAGAATCAAACGCCTTTACTGCTTCCCTTAGGCAATATTTAATGCCTGCCGCTTAAATGCTTCGAAGATGTTTTCTTGCTCTGAATTCCTGTTATGAGCCCGTGTTTAGTTTAGTTCTATTGCTATTTTGTATAATAATGTCGTCATGATGTCTATGTGAATAAAAATAAGTATAAATAATTTATTACTGCATGTCACAAATGAATTCCACTTATCTGTAATTTTATCAATAACTAACCGCCTTTGGTAATCAATATGTGTGTCTGTCCTATTGCCTTTTCCAACTATTAATTTGGAGTACATTTAATTTGAAATTTCATCTTATTTTTTTCAGAAAAATGAAAAATATAGTTTTAATTGAATCAGTCTGTCAAAAATTACTGTGGGCACAATTCAAAAAGTACATATATTAGGAAATCAAAGCAGAAGTTAAAATTAATACTTCATTATTGCTCT